>CAOKZL010002920.1:0-144585 GCA_948472985.1 Iguana delicatissima
TATGCTCTAACAATGAGAAATGCATAAAATGTCAAAGGGAAAAGCTCCCAGAGCATCACTTTCCCAATTACAGAGAGACAATCCACCAAACCACTGGACCTTTTATATACTGATCTTTGTGGTCCATTCAGCCAAAAGTCTGCAGGTGGAAATTCTTACTTTATGACTATTATTGATGATTTCAGCAGATACACATACACTTACCTTCTAAAAGAGAAAAGTCAAGCTTTTGAGAAATTCAAGGAATACTTTAATCTTGTCTCTAAAGATTTGGCTACAAACCTAAAAGCCTACGCTCTAAACAATGGAAGTGAATTTGTTAATGCAGAGTTTGATGAGTTTTTTAAGGAACATGGCATTGAACATCAAACTACACAAGTTTACATTCCAGAACAGAATGGAGTGGCAGAACGAATGAACAGAACTCTCAAAGAGATGGCAGTCACAATGCTTTTAGAGGCTAACATGCCTAAATGCTATTGGTTGAAGCAATTATGACTGCTACATACTTGTGCAACCGTCTGCCAATTAAATCCAGAGATGCAACTCCATTTCAGTTATGGAATGGAACTAAGCCCAAGTTGAATCATCTCAAAGTTTTTGGGAAAGTAAAGCATATACCTACATTCCCAAACAGAAAAGAGACAAACTTGACTGTAAAAAGTGAAAAGGGGGAAATTTTTTGTTGGTTATGCTAGAAATGGTTACAGAATTGTAAATCCAGATGGGCGTACAATAAAAGTAACAAGTGCTGTTTATGTTGATGAAAGGCCACAGCCCAAATCTAATCCAAACCAAGATGTCTATCCAGGTTTGTTTGCAGTGGAAGGAGACTCCCACCGGGAACCAGAGTATGTGACACTGTACAATCCTCCAGATGTCTTGCATCCAGAAGGAGCTACAGATGTGGTGATCCAGCCAGAGGACGCGGAACCGGACAGCGCTCAAGGAGCAGACCCAGGTGTCCAAGTCCAGGTAAGAAGATCTGAACGCATCAACAGAGGCGTACCACCTGATAGACTGCTTATTACCCAAAGAGGAAAAGATTCCACAACCCTCTGACTGGCAAAAGATAAAGGGGACTAAAAGTCAGATTCTCAAAAGTGGGTGGAAGCTGCTGTTGAAGAGATGCAATCTTTATATAAAAAATAAAACATGGACTTTGTCAGAATTCCCAAAAAGGGAAAAAAAGGGCAATTGGCTGTAAAGGGGTCTTTACCACAAAGCAAGATACAGGGGGGGAAAATTTTGAGATATAAAGCCAGGTTAGTGGCAAAGGGATTCACACAACAATTTGGTGAAGATTCAACAATTTTTTTGCCCCTGTTGCCACACACACAACTGTGAGAACTCTCCTAGCTGTTGCAGCATCTAAGAAAATGCATGTCCAACATCTTGATGTTAAAACAGCTTTTCTTTATGGACAATTGGATGAGGAACTGTACATGGAACAGCCTCCAGGATTTCAAGTTCCTGGGAAAGAGCATCTTGTATGCAAATTGAACAAGAGCATTTATGGCTTGAAACAGGCTCCCAGAGCATGGAGTGAGAAGCTAAGCCAACTTCTTATCAAACAAGGCTTCACTCCAGGCACTGTTGACAAGTGTGTTTACAAAAGATTCAGAAACAATAAATGGATTTATAGTGCATGTTATGTTGATGTTTTGATCCTGTGCAGTCAAGATAAAGCAGATAGTGAGGAGATAGTCAACAATCTCAAGAAAGAGATAGACATCAAGAATTTGGGAGACATCTCACACTATCTTGGAGTACAAATAGAAAGCCAGTGATGGAAGCTTCTATCTTAACCAGAAACAGAAGATAATAGATCTTGGGGGAAAAACTGTCTTGGACTAAAGGATGCCAATATTGTGGCAACCCCAATGGAAGTGGGTTTCTTAAAGGACACTAAGAAATGTGAACCCTTGAAAAAGGGGAGACAAGTATAGGACTGCAGTTGGAAAGCTCCTATACATTGCTAATTTCACCAGACCTGATATTGCAAATGCTGTTGGTATCTTATGCAGAATGGTTAACTCTCCTACTGAAAAAGATCTCACTGCAGTGAAAAGAGTTGCCAGATATTTGAAAAGGGAAATGCAGATTACAAGCTGATGTTACCAGCCTGTGATCAACCACGACTGGTTGCCTATGGGATGCTGACTGGGCTGCAGACCTAGCAGAGAGAAAATCAACCAGCGGAAACCTGATCTTCTATGGTGGAGGAGCTATAAGCTTTGGGCAAGTAAGAAACAATCTACAATTGCAGATTCTTCCACAGGTGCTGAGTGTGTTTCTGCAAAAGCAGCATGTGATGAAAAAAAGTGGCTGCATAAACCTGGACTTAGGCATAACAGAGCCCAAGCCAACCATTTTGATGCAAGATAACCAAAGCTGCATCAAACTTTCTGAAAGTGAGAAGCCACTCAAGAAGAACATTGACATTGCTTTCCATAAGGTGCAAAAAATGTGTCGCAATGGAATTGTTCAGCTAGAATACTGCAATACAGAAATGATGCTTGCTGAGTCCTTTCCAAGCCTCTACCAAAAGACCAAATTTTAGAGACTACGAGAAGGCATGAAGATCCTCGACGTGGGTCCAAGAGAATGAGAAGGGGACTGTTGGAAAAATTACCAGCATTCTCTCTCCCCGCTCCATCTTGTTATTAGAACAGATGGGCAAAGGGAAGATAGGGCCTCCCCTTTTCTGTTTCATACCAGATCTTCTCCATTTGCCTTTCTCTGTCTTTTATTGCATGATCATAAATACCTTTGGTGCTCAGATCATGTGGGCCCAGGATAGTTGCTTGGGTCATCGGTTTTGTAAAAGTTAAGACCTCCCCTCTCTGAAGATTTTCTCTCTCTTTGTTCTCAATGGCTGCTTTCCCTAACTCTTCGCATGCTCCAGTTTTTAGTCCCATCAAGGAGGATGGTGAGTTAAACTGAAAAATCTCCTATTCACTAGATTAGACAGGCAGCAGGCTCTCTCAAAAACCCGAAAATTTAAAAGAAGAGTCATTAGTAAAGTATTTAGTTTTTTATTCAAAGCTACCTGCGTCTGTGTTTATTCCAAGTACCAGTCTGAAGCCACAAGTCATTAGATAAAACTTCTACCGCTTCTCTGTGTGACTTTGCTAAATGAAGATTGGACCCACAGGTTCAGTCTCATTTTCCCCTACAGTATTGGACAACCTGTCTTTCATGAGGGGGAAACTACTTTGCCACTGTTGATCTTCTAACTCAGGAACCCTTTATCATCTCCCTGGTATGAAAAACCTCAGTTTAGAAAAAACTCTAAGAATCCCCTGACGCATTCTCTTTCTCTGTGATAGATGCACAAGGGATCCTTTTCTTTGGCAGAAAAAGTTCCCAGCAGATGGACAGTTCAAAATCCACTTCTTTACAGTAAGTACAGTTTTTTTTTGCTTATATGTTGACTGGCCCCTCTTTTAAGCTTATGCATCAGCTGTCACAGGTACTTGTCACTTAAAAGCTTTAAATGAATTTCTCTGTCTCCCTGGATTTGCCTGTTGAAAGAGGAACATAGGCACACTAGAATTATCTGAAATTTCTCTTTGTTTTTTATTCATATGAACATCCTCAAAATTTTTTGATGGAAGGAATTGCTTTTCCTTTTCATTGTAAAATTCAAATGGGGCTGATACAGTAACCAAACAAGATTAGCAACAACTACTATCAAGGCTTTTCTATGCTATGTAATAATGCTGTATTCATTCAACTTGGCAATTAGAATTTTCAAGCTGTTTACCTGGTTTGGATGCAAAAAATTAATGAGCAATTGTCAACCTCTTTCATCATCAGAGTCTTTATTTGATTATAAAGCATAATAATAAACCTCTTGTGTTTTCTTTAGTCTTCCCTCTGAACATTGGACAGAAGGAAGCTGTACTTTAATTTATGCTTATATTAAATGTGAAAAAAAATGGTGTTAATGTTCATTTTTAGAAGGCAGGCATCTTTATTGTATTATATGTGCCAAGATACTGACTGGTATGAGACATGAGGTTCATAGAAGCCTCTTAGTTTAACAAGCTATTCTTAAGTTGGCTATTCCTAAAAACAAAAAATGAACAAAGAAAACACACTGTGCAACTCTTCCCATTTGCCGTTTATAAGCAGGGGGAAGGAGCATATTGTTTTCCATAATTATTGATGGATAAAGCTATCAGTGAAGGGTAATAAGGCTGCCAGTGTTAGGTTTATTATCCACTAATTGTCACGATGGCTATGTTACCTTCTATATTGGAAACAACATGGCTCTCAATATAGATTACAGGGCAGCATGAGCGGGAAGATGCTATTGCACTCATGCCTGATTGTTTGTAGCTCATGGGCATCTCATTGTCCACTGCAAGAAAAGAATGTAAAGCTAAGTAGCTTTGTGGTCTGATCCAACAGGGCCTTTTTTGTCCTCTTATGATCGTGTTAGCAATGTGGTTGAAAGCATGTTTACCAACAGCTGGGGGGAAAAGAATCAAATAAATAAATACTTCTGGCATGAGAAACTCCATATTTCCTTAGTGCTGCTGAAGATAAGGCCAATTCACATTTTAATTTCTGGTCACTTAATCTCAGAAAGGGTATGAGAGAGCTGGAAAAGGTAATTAAGAAGGTGGTCAAACTTAAGAAGGGGCTAGAGTGAAAAAACTGAAGGATTTGAAGCATTTTCATTTAGAGAAAATAGAGTTATGAGAGTACATATTTTGAGAAGTTGATATAATTGTAAAGAAAGGGATTTGCCACCACCCCCCATGTTAGAATTTAGAGTCATCGACTGAAGCTGGTACTAGGTTTGGTACAAAAGGAAGGAGGTAATGCAGTACTAATTGCTACACAATGGGGTAACTTATGGCATAGTTTTATATGCGTCTAATCAGAAATAAGCCCAACTGAATTTAAGTGAGCTGTATTCTTAGGGTAGTATATATAGGATTGCATTCTTAGATGGCTTTTTAAAGAAATTCAGTGATGATAACTTATGTATTCAGATTTCACTAAGTGGCAGGGACTGGAAGTGGGAGAGGACTATTTTCTTCATTTTTGCTTGGGTGCTGCTGGAGACGGTGTGCAGAAAGGTGGACTTTGGCTTAATCTAGCAAGGAAGTCTTTATATAGATTGACATTATTCTTACATTGGTGATGTTTTTATATCAAATATAGTAGAGAACATATGTGCCCACACCAGATGTCCCTGATTGTTTGGCACTCTATGGCACTTGCACTCTAAACTAATATTTATGTTTAATTATTTATGCATTTGCTGTACTAAGTGTGAACTGAAAAGAAATCTAGTACACACTGTCAGGCATGCTTGTATTTTCATTAACTTGTAGACTCAGAGGGGAACATGTGAGGAAAATTATTTTTCAAATACTATTTATTTATTTGGTGGAAATTTCTTTTGAATTATGGAATGACAATTTCACCAGTTCCAGTGATCATGTTATCATAATTTTATTCAAGATTCTTTCATTTGATATAAAAAGACCAGTGGACCCTTGTTTGTTCTCTCTGCAAACTAATTAATAAAACAAGCACTTGCAACTGTTCTGAAAATGATAAAAAGGTGTTTAGAAATGAATTTAAGGACAGCTAATTTCTGTGTATTATATACATTCTATATTTTTATACGAATTCCGTCCTCTTCCCCCTGTCATTGGCTATTTGATGGGTTTAAAGATCTGTTTTAACATTTTTTGCAGTTTCCTTCTGGGAAACATTCAAAGGAATATCCCTAAAACGGAGTTTTATGCCCAATTAGTGTAAGAACTTTCACATCTTAGGCCCAGTTTTGGTGGTAGAAGGTTCAAAATTACTGGAAAAGTTCTGCAGTGTACTCAAATGATTTCTAGGAGTATCAGAGATAATAGCAGAAAAGATGGTGTGAAATGGTGTAACACATGCAGAATAAACACTGCTTTTTAGTTAAGCAAAAATAGGTTTAGAGTCCTGAGGCTTAATCTTTCAAGTTCATGTTATACATCAACAATTTCTTCATTTAGCCTGCTATCAGAAACTACAGAGATGTTAAGAAAGATACTGCTGGGATATAACTGCTGGAGTAAAATATCACTTGTTCTCCAAAGAGTGTCTAAATTTTGATTTTAGAGCTGTTTCTTTAAATGTGACCTAGCCAAAACCAAACTAAAAGAAAACTAAAACGCTATGAGGATTTTTCCGTGTGGTGAAAAAATATGGATCTAATGTATTTTCCAGGGTGAATGCATCCCTAGGTACCAGGGAAGACACATTAATGGCTTTGCTCACAGCATGTTTGATTTGGTGCAGGAGAGAGAAAGGGTTGGCCATACTCTCCAGCATTTCACAGTTGAAAACTATGAAGCGGATGGCCAGGCAACATCAGAATGTGGTCAAGAGGTCAAAAGTATTAATGAGGAAGAACACAGAAGTTAGATGAGACTGCAGCAGTTTGCTTTTGTCTCCACCTACTGGGAAGGGCATAATTCTTCCCTGTCTTCTCCCCCCAGCTGAGTGAATCGAGGCCAAACTACCTTTTCACTTTGAACTTGGTTTGCAGCAATTGAATTAAGCTGAGGACAAAGGGGTAAAGTGGAAGGAGAAGAGAGAAACTGGAATATTTAAAAAACAGCTGAAAAAGTGAGACCAGAGGATTAATTGGGATTCTCCCTGCCAAGTCAGGATGTAGAGGCTAAAATTTGGCCCTTCATGCATATTAGTTCACAGACCGCACCCCCCCAGCCCTTCCCAGCATGGCCAATGGTAAGGGACTGGGGAACTGGAGGTTTAGGATTAAGTTGCAAACAGAAAGATATACTCATTTTGTCAGATTAAACACAGTGACTTGTGTGCCCAAATGAGGAATTTACTGTCCTCATAGATGAAATCCTTGCAAAAAAGGAAGTTCACCCTGAGGTTTTTGGATCATTGTAGGGTTAGATAAATGTGTGTTTCACTACTTCCATATATCTATGTATATTGTGTGTTAGCATATATATTTCCAGGACTGTTAATCCATAAGCAAGAAAGTATTCTTGACCAATGGTTGGAGTGAGTGTGGTACGTTTTAATTATTTTCCATTTCCTCTCCATCTACATTTAGCACTAAGAAAATAGAAAAGGTTTCCTTCAGCATTTGAATGTACTGGCAGCACCCCACCTACCCATCTAATGAGTCATTTCAACAAATGGCTATTTTTGTTTGGGTGCTCACAACCTAAAGTAAAATAAAATTTATTATTGGGAATATGTGAGCATGAGGCTAGTTCAGAACATAGAAGTACATATTTTTAATGCTGATCTTTGATTATAATCCATTTCATATTACATAGAAGTTGTCATAATATTTGGTATACTAAGAGATTTTAAAACATGTTATTCCAGTTGCAGTTCAATAGAAGTAGAATTTTTGCAGTAGTTAGGCTGATTTTCAGTATTCTATTTTATTAAAAAGGGTTAGGGTATATGCATAAATATGCATACTTAGGCCTCACACAGTCATTGTGGCCTGCCAAAGAGTCATTAAAGTTAATTAACAGAATCACACATTTCAGTCAAGTCTATGGACTTTTATTTTGTCAGATCAGCTCCTGGCATTAATTATTGAATGTAAATGTAGCCCAAATGTATTGAAATAGCTGTAGACAGTAAGAAGGTTGACATAGAGCAATTATTATTTTAACTTGCTGTACAACATATAGCTATAATTCATTCTCACATGCCGTTTATTATGTCTCTTGAATGCATTGTAGTCAAAGCTATGTGCCTATGTGCGTGCATATGAACCTGACTTCTGAACATCCTCAACTATGACAGCTTCGGATGAGCACTGCATGAACAGTAAGGACATTAAGGTCATTTCTACATGGCCTCGCAGTCCTGAGATGGGGACACGATGGCAGCAATCTGTGGGTTGTGCTTTCACACGACGTTGTCGCAGTCCCACTGTCAATCAGTCCCCATCTGTCATGATCATGGGATATTTGCTTAACAGAAAAAAATCATTAAGCACCCGTGATTGAGTGATGCTCCTGTCACAACTAGCCATGTGAAGGGGTGGAAGCATGATCATGTGCTTCCTTCCCCAGTACAGCACAGGAAAGAGGCTGGTTGCACTGCAGAAGGAAAGTGCATGTCACTCGCACTCCCTTCAGTGGGGAGCTGGCTGGGTGCGTAGGGGAATATTCACATCACACTCCCATCCTGGCAAAGGCACTGCCGGGATCATGTGATGGGACACCCATGGGAACTGGTCAGGTGCAGAAATGGGCTAAGTTATGCAGTAAGGGAGAACTTGGTGTAAATCTCTTGAAAGGACAAGAGTTCTCCAGATTTCAAGGGAGGCACAACTATTTTTTAAAAAAATCTAAAATCTAAAATATCCCTGTAGAATTATATCAACTGAAGTTAAGTCTTCCTGCTGTAAGACCCAGTTAGAATGTGGATAAAGTGCTCTGCAATTTGTGAGGAAGCCTTTCGTTGCATAGCATAAGAAACTTTTCTTTAGGTCAGGTGTGAGCCCTGATGTCCATAGAAGGTCCATGATTCTCATATAAGTGGTAACTCCTTTGTTCATCCTTGACTGCTGTATGCTCTGTTAATTGGATATTCTACAATCTGCTTTGCTCTTTATCTGCTTGTTTTCATGCTCTTCTTAACTTTGATGTTTTACCACCTATCCTCTACCAGTAGAATGCTTTGAAGACAAGATATTACTGTGTCTTTGTTTTGTCATTTTTCCCTTTATCTACCCACATACTTTATCACATGTAGAATACAATCTATCAAAAAGAGAGGAGAATAAACCAGTGATTGCATAGTGTCACATTTCCTTATGTTGTTGCAATATATGCAGAGTATTTCAAGGGAATGCAAGAAACAGGAGCTATTGATCTATTAATAAATTGACTGAGCCCCCTGAAATAAGCCAAAAAATCCCACATCTTCTCTTAGCAGACAGCTTTGCTGTTGCCAGAATTAGCTTCTTCCACAGTGGAACAATTGATCTGTCTAAAAATCCAAGTGATGGTACAGCAAAGGGTGAATTGCAAGAGGAAGATTAACACAGGTGATTCAGAACCATGAAGATTTGCACCCTGTACAGTTGAAGGTTCAGAGTATGGATGCTTAAATATGTCAGATAGATTGTATATTTCCCTACTCAGAGAACTGTAGACTTGTGAAGAGAATAAAACTTGCATGATTGCTGGTGATTTTCATTACAGCTATTTCAGAAGCTTTATGGTGTCAGATATTTGTGAGTTTCTGCTACACAATAAAAGAAAAAAACTGTGCAGTAAAATCCTTCCTCATTTGACCTACATGTGTACACAAAGTGAAAGCTTTGGCTGCTATAGCCTGATGTTATAATCAGGTCTGTTTTATTATATCTGATATATGAGTTTAGATTTTCCATACATTTTGTGAAAATGGGAGGCATGAGCATTGTAACAGATCTTACATTTCATGTCAGAATGAGGCAAAAGATATAGATGATCAATTCTGCTGTACATCATACCACAAGTACTAATGTAGTGCCTCTACAGTCATTCATATATTACTTATGTATTGACTGTTCAGGCACACAGTCCAGATGAAGTTCTATATATGTTTTAAAAGGCACATTTTACTTTTAACATCCTGTCCCCAACTTTCCATCACAAGACTTTGATAGTCAATATGTAAAACCCTTTTGGGATAACACGCACCTCTGTACTTCTAGAGATCTAATCTCTTAGCAATAGAGACTCAACAAGCTGTTCAGTTCAGCTTGAGTTCATGTGAGTTAAACATATCCATTACCAAGCCTATTTAGTATGCCTAGAATAGATGTGTGCCCTGCAATGCGTGAACACAAGGGGAGGTGGGGAGAAAGAGAAGAAAGTACAGCTTGCCAATCACACTGATATCCATGTTACTCGCTGCTTTCCTAGATTCTCTGTCATGTACAAGAAATGTCTAGATGGCATTGGGACCAGCGATATCAACACCCAACTCAACACGCTGTCCAAAAACCACCTTCCTGCTCCACTTGCTTGAAAATACTCAGTCCCTTCCCCCACACAACAGAGCTCTGCTGTGAGTACACAGGACAAGGACAGGTACGGGCTCAGCAGGTCAAGAGGAGATAGGCATCAGGTATGAACAATAACCCTCACATCTGTCTCCCTCATTTGCAAATGGAATTTCAGTTACTACATTCCCCCCAACTCTGCCCTTGGAAAAGGCTTAGGTTTTCGAGCAGAAGAATTTGAGGTTTATACTGGACCTACTTGAGCCAAATGTGGTGTACTCTGGTAAAAACAGCACAGTGTAAAATGGAAGTTGGATGCCTATGAATTATGCTTTGGGGAGACCCAGGCAATTAAGTATCTCTTGCTTGCTTTGTTTATTTCTTTGTCCACATCTTTGTAATCTGCCTTTCTTCCATGGAGTTCAGAGTGATATATATGTTATCCTTTTATGCATTTTATCCCGGTAACAACTCCATGAGTTAGTTTAGGCCAACAAATACTGACTAGTTCAAGGTCCCCAAGAGAGATTCACAACCAGAGAGAAAGTTGTATCAATATCTCCCCAGTCCAACTTCAACATCCTGTCCTTTATTAGTGGTTTTCAAAATTTCAGCCCCCAGATGTTTTGGACTTCAGCTCCCAGAAACCCCAGCCAGCATAACCAATTCCAGGGTTCTAGGAGTTGAAGCCCAAAACATCTGGAGGCCCAAAGATTCTGAAGCACTATTCCGTACCATAATGCCAGCACACATCCCAATTTTATTAAGGCTAGACATTGATCTACACGCCACAAACATGCATTTTCATTCAAGACTCAGGTGCAAACTGGCTATCAGGTCCTGATGATTATTGTTATCATTGGAGTTCAGAGCTACATGGTTGTTGCCAGCATGACAGAATAGATTTATAGGAGTGGAGGCAGCTGGCTAATTTACAAAGCTGATATGCATGTGATAAAACTGAATGAAATATGAATGGGGCCTGCATTTGAATCAGTGTGTGTGAGGGGGCATTTTGCTATCATAGTCTGATTTCATGTGAGGATAAAACAAAGTAGACATCTCTATAATGTCAGGATCATTTCGTTTATTTGGGTTTGCTGGTTCTTCTGTACAACAGTTCCTTTCACTCTTTAACTGTTTTGAATTTTCTTTTGGTCATTATGTCATTAATATGCTGTTTCTGGCATATCACTTTATACAGGGCAAATACGGGTGCATTTAGTGGAGAGAAAGGTGGGATATAATTTAGAAATCAATAAAATAAACAGATGTATTATTCTTAGAAATAACTCTTTGATTTCTGAAAAAAATTGTTTTCTGCTTAACTTGCAGTGTGTATTTGTACAGCAGCAACAGTTAATGCAGCAACAAATCAAACATTAGCATTTAGAGTATTTTCTTCCATCCCAAACATGGTCCAAAAAACATTAATAGGCTAATCTTAACATTTCCTCGCTGTGAGGTAAATAGGTGCTATGACTAATTTTTCAGATTAAAACCCAAACATTTTTCACACAGAGAAGTTAAATGTTTTGCTCTTTGAGAAAGCCTGTGCTAAATCCTCCACCCACAGCCTTGACCTGAACCCTTTGAAGTCGATGGTAAAATTCCATGGAGTTCAGTAGGGCAGAATCAGTATTAGCTTTTATTCTCTGAACAGATACAACCTTGAAATAGGAGGAACAGCTATCTAGAGAGAAGTCTCATGTCAGGAATTACTTTTCAGGCCTGCCAGTGTCTTGGACTGCAAGCCCACTTGAAGATGTTAAAGTGCATCTCTCCTGGGGGTAGGGGGTTGAGGAAAGCCGTTACATCCTCATGGTAGCATCTCTAAAAGGAAGTTGTTCATTTTGGCATTTGTAGTACCTGAGCTGGAGGTCTGCTACTGTCTGTGAAGTATGCTGTTATATATGTTTCTCTTTGCCCTGTCCCTTCAGTTAACTGTTTCCAAACCTGTATGTTGGCATGAGCACAAGTGAGCATGGCCACTGGTTGTGGATTTTGGGAACTGGAGTTCAACAATGCCTGAGCTCGGGAATCACTGACTAGATCCTTTCCCAAATTAGTTGCGTGTCTGTTTGGACTCCGTCATTCATTTTTTCCTGGTCACAATTCTGTTCAAATTAGCTTTCTTTACACTGACTCAACTATGTTGTTTGCATGCCCTGTCAGTTTATGGACACTGCATTGTCCAGCTAGCCTACATACCATTATGGAACCTGCATCTAGAAGATCATAGAAGATTATAACACCATCACACATAATAGGGATGCAAGGGATTTCCAGGACCTGATTTCTTTTCTCTGTGTGTGTGTGTGTGTGCCTTCAAGATGCCTGATGACCCCATGGAATTTCAGAATTTTCTTAGTCAAGGAATACTCAGAGGTGGTTTTGCCAATTCCTTGCTCTGAAATATGACATATAGCACATGGTGTTCATTGTCGATCTCCCTATCCAAGTACTAACCAGAGCTGACTCTGCTTAGCTTCCAAGATCAGATGGGATTTGGTGCCTTTAAAGTAATAGGCTTCACTTCTTTTTCTTCATCTTGTGAAAATCTGAAGGGAAAATGAACTTTCTGAACATTGCCAACATAAGAAAAATTTGGTGGAAATTTGTGACTGAAAACAAAGCAGAGCAATACACATACTCCCAAAACAGCAGCTGTACTGGGATCATGTGTTGTGAGACTTTTTTTTCTTCAAATGGATTCAAATGGATTTGTATGGCTACACATGAGTCAGAATAGAAGGAAATGGTTCCTTGAAGGTGGGGAAGGGGCAGAGGAGTCCTTTATTGCTGTGCTTCTGGATAGTTTATCAGACTGACTAAATGAATGGAAGTGAAAAGACTTGATACTCTAAGTGAGAGGAACTTTGTCTTGTTGCCTGGATTTCTTCAGTGGTGTCTCAACCATTTAAATTTCATTTATCTCTTTCCAGAAAAAGAACATAACAAGAACTTTGTTGATCAAAACAAACCCCAGAATTCTGTTTCCACCAGTGGCCAGACAGCTATCTTTGGGAAATTCACAAGCAGGGCATGAAGGGAATAGCCTTCCTCCAATGTTCATCCTCAATTCAGCCCAGGAAAGCTTTTCTTTTAGAGGAACTGTGAAAGACGAGTTATGAACCTCCAGTTACAAAGAAGTTACGAACTTTTGTTCTTGACTGTTTGAAATAATTTCTCGCTGTTCCTATAGCTAGTATAAGTGCTTTCAAGGTTGTTTCCTAAAAGAAGAATTCCAGAAATGTATTAGATTTAAAAGCCATATTGGAATACTATTTAATTATTGGATTAACATATTTTCAGTCCACTTAGCTAGTTTAATTTTTTTTTTTTGCTAGAACATTTAGAATTTTAATAATAACATAATCTTTTTGTGTGTGTCCTGTTTAGCCATCTGAAATAGAACTACCATAAATGTTGTTGTTTGCTTGCTTGCTTTATGAAGATTTAAGCGGTCGTTTAAGAACCCACCAGTTTTGCTTCTAAAATTTTGGAGCCCTTGGATTCCAATGATGAAAATATTAGTAGTTTTTACATCTTTCTGTATTAGACTCAACAATGAAGAGATTAACCTTATTTCTGTACAGAGTGGTGGTTTGTGTTTTGTCAAAGGCATGTTACTGCCTTATTAGAAATTCACAACCAACTTTTCTGATGTCATGTTTTCACCAAGTACAATTTTAGAAGGCTAACATTTTCCAAGGAGCTCGTATATTCACCAAAATGTATTTGCATAGCCTTAATTGGAGCTGCTGTCCAATTTAAATCGACTCAAGAGAGGGGTAAGTCATTAAAATTGAAGACAGAATGGGAAGGAAGTGGTAAACACTGGTTTCACATAGCAACAGAAGGACCAGATTAGGTGGAATACTAAATACACACTTCCCTCTGGAAACAGCCTCAACATATCCCATTCTCCTTTCCCTCTCTGCAGTGTCTAGTAAAAAATGTCCATATCCCAACATTATGGCATCTTGTATTTCCCCATTTATGTTTCATATCAGTGACTACTGCTGCTTCTAGCAGGCTGAGAACAGCAGCACAGAATGTTGGGGGTAAATTTTATGACAGCATTAAATTTTATTACATTTTATGGACTAGAAGCAGAATGCACATATGATTTTGTGGGTGTGGTGGACATGGGTCAGGTATATCTTCTGATTTGGTCTACCTTCAAGTTCTTGTTTGCTGATTAAGCTTTATGCTCCTGTGCAGTGGTAGCTTATTCACTGTGTTTTTTTTCATTTAAGTCAACATGTGATGTGGAATAGGCTTCACAGTGGTTGTACTTACTCTGGATCCCCTTCTCTTGAGAAATATATCTGGCCTATCTCTTCTATACCCTTTTTTCCTTCAGAAACACAATTAGTTTTATGAGGATTTGTTTTAGTTTTTTAAATGTTTATTTAATTTTTAACTGTTTGTGTATTGATTAGAAGACCAATTAATATGTGTTATATATTTTTTGGAATATTTATACCCTGCTCTTCAGCCAAAAGGTTCCCAGGGTGGTTTACAAATCATGAATTTGACAGTTTCCTGACCTCAGGCTTACTGTCTAAATAAGATGTGACACACAAGGAAAAGGGAGTGGTGTTGGGGAGGGGATTAAGTCCAGCGGATGCTGGCTGATTTACTCTCCCCAAACACCACAGCAGTAGCAGTTGGAACATGGAGGGAGTGGCTCTCACCAGCCACTGGGGCACAATGGAACTGGGTCTGGATGCTCTTCTCTCTCTCAGGGGCCAGAGCAGTGGCAGTTGGAACACAGAAGGAGGCCTTCTCACCAGCTGCAGAGAATTAGAATTAGTGTGTTAGCTGAACAGCTAGGATAATAGTTGTGTGTTTTCTCATTTACAGTCCTCCCTCCACATTCACAGGTTTGACTTTCGTGAATTTGATTATTTGCAAGGTGCATGTGTGCCTCTCTCCTCATTCCCCTCCTACCATTCCCTTGCATTTTGCCAGGTGTGGAGAGGGAAGGCTACTGTGCCCGGGTGAAAGGTAAGGGAAGGCGGGGAGGCATACATGCACTTTCTTCCCTGTGGAGTTCCTCCCTCCCATTCCCATGCATTTGGCTCTGGTGTGAGAATGTGTGCCAAGGCAAAAGGCAAGGGAATTGGAGGGGAGGCACATGTGTGCTCCTCCGCTGAGCTCCCACCTCTCATTCCCATGCATTTTGTCCTGGTGAGGAGAACATGCACTGAGGCAAAAAGCAAGAGCCTTCCTTTTCCCTTTTGGAGCTCCCTCACATTCCCATGCATTTTGCCCTGATGCAAAGAATGCACATCAAAGCAAAAGACAAAAGAACGGGGGGGGGGTAGTCCTCAAAGGGAATGGGAGGCAAAGTGTGAGAAGGAGTTATTCATGGTTTTTCCACTTTTGCAAGGGTTCTGTGCCCCAAATCTTTGTGAAAGTGGAGAGGCCACTGTATTAATAAGTAGAAAAATGGGCATATTTGCTTGTACCTGCTTTTACGTGGTTTTCCTATTTGCTCAGCTGGATGGCCAAATTGCACCATGGCTGTCCTACTTGAGAGCAAAGGTAGAGGTCTGCATGACCAACTGCTTCTTTATGCAAAATGGATTCCCTGTATGTGTGTGTTCATAGGCAGGTAGGCAACTATAATTGGCACACAGAAAAAACTAAGTAGGCTCAGTCTTTCTTCCTAATATGCTTGTTTTTTATGCCATGTGAAGTTTTACAGACTAGACTTTGGTTTATTGTCCAATTAAAACTAGATTTTGTTTTTTGGGGGCAGCCTTCCCCCTCTCTTCCATACTTACTGTGTAGAGTGTCCTAACCTTTCTGATTGTAGCCCAACATTTTTCTGCCAGCTAAAGCTCCTGTGTTTCCTGATACATTTTGTACAAGCAAGCAATGCATAGCAGGGAGCTAAATTACCTCTCTTGCATTTAGGGAGAGAGGAGAGTGTGGGAAAGAAGCTCCATCAACATAATTAGAAGCTTAAGAGCCAAGTGATACCCCTCTGATAGCTAGACTGAGTACCCATTTGCTCATTACCCTACTGTGTTTTCTGTGGTGTGTATTACTGTGTTTTCTGTGGTGTATTAGGTGTATTAGCATCAGTTGTTCCCTTTTTTCTTTTCTTGGGCTAGCTTTTCTCTGTTTTGAGGAGAAAAGGTCTTTTATTTCACCCTTCCATGAATGCAAAGTAAAATAGACTACAAGTTTAATCAGGATTGTTGAAGAAGCATTAAGCATCTTTGGTCGTAGCAATCAGTTGCCAAATTATGCTAAATAGAAAGCAATTGCACTCTTATTTAAATAGGTCATGGGGCAAATCAATTTAAAGCAGAAGGTTTCGTTAAACCAGCAGTATTTATACTTTTGTGCAAAACTGTTCTCTCTTTAAGATATATCTTACTAACTTATTTTCTTTTTTAAAGGCTCTATCATTATTGGCACCACAAGATATATTTACAATTGGGGTGGTACATTCTGACACTATATCCTCAAGTGTGTCTGCGATAGAAAATTGTTAGTTTAATGTGCTTGGCAGATCAGTGGATGGAACAGGGGCTGCAAGTTGTTTTTACATTATGACTCAAAACAACCTTTGTTGTGCAAAATAAGTGCATATTTTTCTTCTCATTTGCAGAGGCCCATCTAAAGATAAGCATAGCTCCATGAAGCTAAGAAACTGAGACTTTCTCTTACTAGCCTTGCTGATGTCACAGTGCTCTCCAAAACTTGATAACTGGGGCAAGTTAAAAAAAAACAAAAAAACCCTGAAGTGTCATTAGATGCACGTTTCATCATTATATCCAAAAAGATTTTCTTTTACAGTTTGGGGATGATGTGGGGAAATTATCTACCCCCCCAAGCAGTTAAACTGCACCATTCAGCATTCTTCACCATTGCCTAGGCCTGCTGAAGCTGCAGTTCAGCAATATGTGAAGATTCCTGGAACTGGCACCACTTAGTATGTGGGAAAACGTGATTATCCACCTTCAGAAGAGCTTTCGTACTCCCTGCATGTCTATTTCAGTTGCTGTTCAGAGCAGCCCTTCTGAATGGAAGGAGGTGAGTCACAAACAATGACTCACATAGAGAGACACATTAAAGCGCTGTCTTGAGGATGGGCAGTTTGCTGCTTGGAGGTGGGAGGGAATCTATTCATACCTATCTGGGAGAAAGACGCATTAAACTGGGGCTCACTTCTGAGTGGACATGTATGGGTTCAGATTATGAATGATTCAATCACACTTGATACAGGTATTGCAAGATTACCTCTCCCACTTGAGGCTGATTGGAACAAGCAAAAGGAACACTGAGAGGGATGCCATGTTAAAGGAAACATATGCCTGGTGACATACAACACTGGGAAATTTTCATTTGATTATATCTGTTCATTCTTAAAATGCAAATGCTGCAATCCTATACCCACTTACCTGGGAGTAAGCCCCATTGGATGCAGTATAGATTACTTTTGAGTAGACAAATATGGGATTGCATTGTAAAAATCTTTAGGATTTACTTCAGAGATTGAAGGTCAAAGCAGTTCATAAATGTATGCATACTGATCTCATTAGACATTGTGTCAGTATTTCTCATGATGAGTTCATTTGAGTTGCAGAATTATGTGGATTTACCTTAAAATCCATTTCTACTTACTCCTTTTTGGTATACCATTGGTCATAATTATGCAGAAGAATTATTTTTGCCTTTGTAATCACTTTTAGAGGGTTACATTTTAAAGTCTCTTTGCCCCTAATTTGGCCTATTTATTTGTTGCCACCTTGAATGGATACATTTTTTGTCCATAATGATTGTATGATCTCATTGTTTTATAGTTCAATTGTTGTTTTTCTGGTACTTTGAAATATTAAAGTCTGCAGCAGTAGACCAGCTGCACACATTGCTATGATACATTCCCCCCATCCCCAGTTCTGTTCTATTTCTGTGCCTTTCCTGACACCATAGTGTATATTAACCATGGGACAGGGTGTATCTAGCGTAAACAATGCCTAGGACAAGCATGAAAGTTGCACCCCTACCTTCTTACTCCTTCACCCACATGCACCCCTACATGGATGGTTTTTTTACACTCTCCTGGCATTGGTGCCCAGGGCATGTGCCCTACTTGCCTCACTCCTCCATTCCTCTGCCATGAGAGACCATGGTTTGGATCCTCACTCAGTCATGGAAACTTTCTCAGTGACCTTGTGCAAGTCATCCTCTCTCTTAGCCTTAGAGAAAGGCAGTGACAAACCTCTGCTGAGTAAATCTTCCCAAGGAAACCCCAGGAGATAGTCACTGTAAGTCAGAATGGGCTTGAAGACACATAAAAAATGTTTATAAAATTACTTTATCGCTTAACTATAAATAAAAAATTAATTAAAAAGATAATTTTACCACCTAGATTTAGATTGATAGGGAAAAAATATTGTTGTTGTTATATTTAAAAGTACAGGTGATGTCCATATGTATTCAGATTTTGAACCTACTGAGCTAAGAATGTTGCCATTGCTAGCCAGTTAAGAAACAGCAGTTACTTATATTGTGCCCAGTCAACTCCAGCTTAGGAGTTGACTGGGCACCTCTGTATGCTTAAAAACCATTTTCTTAGAAGATAATTTATTAATTGCAAAACTGATGAAAAAGTTATATAATTGTTGCTTATGCAAACCCATATATGGAGGAAAGACAAACAGATCTCTGAAAGCATATGTTAACTGGGTATAAAAGCAAACACAGACATCAAATCAAGAATGCAATATTAGTGCAAGGATTTTGGATTTCAGGCACTATCTGTAAAATTTTATTTGCTCTGAGTTATATTAAGCATCACAAATTTCAGAGGATCAACGTAGAAATTATACATTAGATCCACACACTCTGGATTTATACACTCAACACTTTATTGACTATTGATGAAATGAAAAGGTTGAATACATTTCCTGTTCTTTCCTTCACTGGATTTTTTGTAATATTTTTGAGTGGACTGGATTAATTTAGAGTGTGAATTTTATTAGAATTGGAACTGCTCTTATATTATATAAGAGCCAAACTGGATGACAGTGGGGAAGTCTGCACCCATGCTTTCCTTCTTTTAAGCAGAAGAATGTGTATGTTCTGAAAATTGGAAAGTAGTGCTAGGATAGGAAAGAGATTTAACCATTTCCCTGAGCTATTTGCTTGACTGAAAATTAAGTAGTTTCTTTTGTTTTCTCACAGTGCCCAAAACAGTTCAGAAGAAAAATTACTTGTCAAAATACTTGTCATTTGTGGGGGAGGAAGAGAAGAAAATTACAAAACATGGATAAATCCAAATAGAAGGAAAAAGGGAAAAAGGATAAATTCAATATTATACAGAAATGGGGAGCAGACAACACACCACCCCCAAAACTAATCTTCACTGCCAGTATAATATATTCCTGCACTCCAAGGATTGCAGCAGCATGGCTGAAATATAGTTTAATGCATGAAAACACTGGGCATAGAACATGTCTGTGCTCTTGCTAGGAGACCTTCAGGACTGTGTGCTGTGTTCATTGGTAAGAGCTTCAATAATACTGGGTAGCTGATGAGTATGATCAGGATCCTCTCATTAGTCCAGAACCAGCTTGTCTCTTAGCCTCTTAGTCTCTTGAGGAGACTAAGGACTTTATCACACAATAGGTTTGTTGCACAATTGCACTACCTTAGTTCCATGTTTGATCTTTCCTTATCACATGATGTTGTGACTCTCTCATTGTTGCATTGCATTTCCATCATTATTAGATCTCATCTTTTCACTAATGGGGTAAACTGGTTGATGGTTCCAATATTTCTGCTGTTTAATTATTGCTTCTTGATGTGATCATTTTGTTCTGCTGCAGTTCTGACATTCTGGCAGACACGGTGAGAGTAGCCATGGTTCTCCTCCTTTTCTACTCCTTATCCTCAGGCAAGATAAAGTAATTCCGCTCCTGATGTCTGGACAAGAGGGCATTGTCATGCACAGGAACAATGTTGATTTTACTCTCTTCCTTGGTACATACTTCTTTTTAAAATGTATTTTGCTATAATTGTGGCAGTTCTGCTGCCATGGTGGTTGCTAGCTTGCTGCAATTACACAATTATGGCAAAACAAATTAAAAAGAAAAAAAATAAGCAGGAACAATGTTGCTTTTACTCCATTCCCTAGTACATATTTCTTTTTTAAAATTTGTTTTGCCATTATAGTGCTATTGCACTGCCATAGCAGTCACCAGCATTCCACAATTAATAGCAAAACAAATAAAAAGAAATATGTATTGGGAAACTGAAATTGTGCAATTGCTGCAAAAAAAAAAACAAAAAAACTGCATATGCTACGTAGTGTGGACATGGGTAGGAAGCAGCGCCATAGTATTATTGCAAAGGAGGTGTGAAAATGATTGTTTCCATGCCTGTGTTTCCATTTGTTTAAACAGTGCAATCTCTGTGAGACAACAGACTGGTGTGATAAAGCCCTAAAAGCAACAAGAGGGAAATGCCAGAAGAATAAGAGAGAAACACTTCTGATCACCCCTGGTGCAGGAGTGGGCAACTGCAGAGAGCATAGGGGACAATTTTTGCTTCTGCGCAACCCCTCACCATACTGCTCTATGTCCCAAAAAATGGCTAATGAGCTGCTGCAAATGAAACCAGGAGTAACTACCAATTCCTATTCTGGTAATTTTGAGCTTATTTTCTTGATTTTAGGAGTTTGGGGTGAATGGGTGTGTTTTCAAGATTCTATCATTCCTTGAGGATTTTAACCAAATTTGGGCAATTACCTTCCCAATATTTTTTGGGATGGTGGGGTTTGGGGAGGTTCTGGCAGGCTACAAAATCTCCTTGGTGCTCCAGTTTCATCACCGCTGCCATAGTGGCTATAAAAGCCCACAGGTTGTAAGCAGAACTTAATACGTTCTTTAGCTGTAGTGGTTTCCAGGCAAGATTCCTTTTCATTACAGTTTCTTTCATTAAAATCTAGGTAACGGTAATGAAACAAAAAGAGGCTGATTTGCTCAAAGATGAATCTTGCAAGGCTATCATGACCAAGGGTCAATGTCTGATTTTCATTTCTATAGGGCTAAAAATACAGAAGCAAAATTAGAATCAGAAGAGAGAACAGGAAGGTGAACTGGGAGTTACAGAGATCTTGGCAAGAATATTCTCCCCTTGATCTAAATGAGAACTCTGTATTTTTGTTTTTCACAGTCAAAATAGGAAGTTGCCATTGATGTGTGCAGTTTCCTTTTGTCTTGAACTGGGGGACACTGAACAAAGCTTGACTGGAGTAGAGGTAGTCAGCTATGTATCAAGAAACAGATAGTGGATACAGGGGAACTAGATTTGACTATAGAAAGGGGTTGCACCAGGCAGAACTTGGGAGAACTCCAGGACAGGGCAGTTGCTACTTCTATAGTGGTATCATATGAGAACTTAGGTAACAAAGCAGGTCTGCTAAATGAAAAGAGCATGAGGCAAGTCTTGGAAGCTTGCATTTGGTGTAGTGGTGTGACCTTCTCTGCCGTCTTGACTGAGACTGTGGAGTACAGTGAGGGACATTGGGTGGTCAGTGAGATGGTAAAGTTTGTTTGTTTTTGAAGAATATGAACCACAACTTTCAGCAGCAGTCACCCATTATTGTATGGCTCATGTATATCCTCATTTCTATAAATTTAGAGAAGACAAAATGTGGCCCACCCAAAAGAATGCTGAAATTGGCCAAAATGGCAGCCAGAACTGATGCTGAAATACATCAGTGCAGTGCAGTGCAGTATTTTCCCATGGGTGGGAAAAATAATCCCATCCCTGATTTATATAATAAATCATATTTAAGGAATCCTGAAGAAATTACGGCTTCCAAGGATATTTCAGGCCCTTTCCCTAAAGTGGTATAAGCTCCATTAGTCCCTATCACCTCAAAATTTTGCCAAAAGTCAAAGGTAATGTGTAATCATTGATAAAAATGCCTGGCTTTGCACAGGTGGAATAGCTCTTAGTTTTATGCTCTGAAGCAAAGCTTTGAGCAAAGTTCCATGGCTCTCAGAGTTTCAACACATATTTATGGCCCTATCTGAGTGAAGGTGCTGGCATCACTAGGCAAATAGCCTACTGTGGTGCATCACAAGAACCCATGAGTGGGAGGGTATCTGGCCACTCCATGCCTGTGAGGAGAGGCTTCCCCAAAGCTGAAGGCAGCCCTGTAACCTTCTCCCTTGGATTTATAGCAGCTAGGGCAGGAAATCTGGTGGCTGTGTTTTGAACCAGTGCTTAGATTTTTTATTTTTTCCCCTATTCCCATTAAAACAGGAGGGGACTACATTATGGCACTGTATCTTTTTCTGAGTTCTGTCTGTCTGGCTGTGATTAAATATTGCAAACACAATTTCACTTTGTTGTTGTTAATTGCTGTCAATTCAACTTTGACCTATGGCGACTCTATGGATGAGAGAGATCTACAAGTCATCAGCTGCCCTGCTGAGGTCTTACAGATTCAGAAACATGTCTTACTTGATCGAGTTTATCCATCTGTAATACGATCTTCCCCTTTTCCTATTGTCTTCTACCTTACCAAGCTTTATTGTCTTTTCTAGTAAGTCATATCTTCTCATGATATGGCCAAAGTAGGACAGCCTTAGTTTAGTCATCTTGGCTTCTAGGGAGAGTTCAGGCTTGACTTGCTTTAGGATCCATTTATTTGTTTTTTTAGCAGCCCAAGTTATCTGTAGAACTCTTCTCCAGCACTATATTCCAAATGAGTTGCTTTTCTTCTCATCAGCTTTCTTCACTGTCCACCTTTCACTTAACATTTCAAAATATATATTTTTAACAATAATACAAATTATATATTAAATTTGATATATATACATTATTCCCAAAATCCATCCAGTAAGGTATGAGTGGAGGACTCTTCTGTCTGTGCTGGTGAATATTTCTGCAACATTTGGTGCAGTTTTAAAGCCCTATATGAAAACGAAGCAAAATACAGAAACGAAGCAAATACAGTGAAGACATTGCAGTTTGAGTTGTTCCCTCCTAAATACGTAACTACGTTATTCAAAGTGAAAAGGGTTTACTCAGTAGCCCTGGCAACTGCAACTCCTCTCCAGCTATCTCTCTCTCCTTCTCAACCATCCCCCTCCTTAGAGTTTCCTCATCCCTTAGGCCAAACCCATATTCATAAAGGTTACATCTCCTTCAGAGATAGCATAGTTTATGTTCTAGTTTGGAGGTGTACCCAATGAATGAACTCTTGTTTTTTGTGGATCTAAGATGTACTCTGGTCTTCCCTGAGATTCACCCTTTTCTTTTCTTCTTCTTCTATAAAAACTCCCGAAAGTATAGGAGTATTAGTGGAAGAATTTCCACTGTTGGAAAAAAATGGTGGATCTCCCACATTCCACAGAGGAGGAAGCCTGCAATAGCCCTTCGTCCCTGTGACACCCTCTCAGAGATAATAAGAGTGCACCCAAGAAGGTTTTGTTACCCTTGATGTATTTGTGTTAATTAGGGTTTGATCTTGACTATAGTTTGGAACTTGGTTAAAACAAGTTGAATGTTAATTAAGAGTGAATTGGGCTTACTACTAGCCAAGTTTAATGTCTGTATAGACACAATTAATCATGGTTAAATCTGTTGGTGTAAATGTGTAATTCAGAGATTTCCAGTTCAATGGCATGTTTCTTATCCCATGACTAAGGAATGATTTACATTACACCTTCAGCAGGCCATAGGAATTCGAGGTGTAAAGAAGTTTTTCTCTTTGGTTGTTTTTGTCAAGGAGAAATTTTGCTACTCCCCGCCCCCATATCTTCTGAAAAGATCCTGTAGCTATAGTGGCTTAATTAAACATTGTAAGATGCAAATATGTGTTAATATACATCAAACGTTTTTACAAGTGAGACAAGAAACACTTTTTTTTTCTTTGCTAATGTGACTGTTTTGAACTGGTTAATATGGTTGTCACAGTATGTAATGTGGGAAACACTTTGTTTTAAATTGAAATAAAAGTCTATACTTATTTGACTGTTTAATCTGAATGATCTGACAGATTCACATTGTCCTCTTTCTGTGAATGGATATGGCTTAAGCAGGAGCATTAGTGTAATTGCTGAATATGAAACATCTGATCTCTTTGGCCAGCTGGCCTCCCTTAAGATAAATGGAGCTGGGTGGTGGTGGGGCAGGACAGAAATATTAAAATGCTCTTTTGAGAGTGTTCTGTTCCTGATAACAACCCCAATAGGATGTTTGCTCTAGCCTGGGGATTCAGTTCTAGCAAACAGAGAGCTGAGGCACAGCTTAAAGCAGTGTAAATTCAAGGAGGGAAGATCAGGCATTGGGACTCCCTGTGGCACTGGAGCAAGTTTGGGATGTTTCTTCAGCCTAGTTAAACCCAGGGGATTAAGCCTGGAGTGGGTAACCCATGGCTGCTGTGTAGCTCCTTGTGGGGTAGAAGCACTATAGAGAAAACAGCAGTTGTACCATAATGCAGCTGTTGGCTTTCCTCTGCAGAACCCTTGAACTCTTCCAAAGGCTAAAAGAATGAGAGAAAGGATGATGGTTCTTTTGCTAGGAAAGGATCTAAGAGGAAAGCCAGCAAGAAGAAAGACTGAAGAAGCACTGGGAAGCAGGAAGGGAAAAGCCAGAAGGATAGAAAAAGAATGGTGGAGATAAGGAATTTAATGTAGCTGAATGATCTTTCTGTGGGAACTGCACTCTCCAGTGAGTGGCTGCACCAGATCTGTCAGCTTGACACATTGTCAGTTGGATATAAATTGCCCTGAACTCACTTTAGGATAAGAACAATGGCGGTGAACTTTGTGTGTCAAAGCTGAGGTTAGTGCAGTTATGCCCTGTAAAAGGGAACAACAGAAGTCTGTTTGGAAACATATTTGCACTGCAATAAATTTTCTATATTCCACCTAAACTGTGACTTGGAACATCTTAAGAAAGCTGCCTGCAGCTTCCTTTGTCCAAGATCTTTTGTTTGTGCTACAAAAAACTGTTTGAACTTCACCTGTAATATTATATGGATGTGCATTTAGTCTGGTTGCTCTAT
The DNA here is from genome assembly GCA_948472985.1 of Iguana delicatissima. Lineage (NCBI taxonomy): Eukaryota > Metazoa > Chordata > Lepidosauria > Squamata > Iguanidae > Iguana > Iguana delicatissima. The sequence continues at coordinate 25,068 of CAOKZL010002920.1, forward strand.
TCATGCTCAAACCATGAACATACTGGAAGGCAAACTAGCAAAGAGAGTACAGAGTGGTCTCACTTCTGTGCAGAGAGGGCTGATGGCCGGGTTGATGGTTGTTCTATGATAAATTTTCTCTGCCTAAAGAGAGAGAATGCTCAAGAGGCTTCTGGGGCATTATTTTATATGTCTTGGTCCATGTCACTCAGCCACACCTAGTTATTTTTCCTCTTTCGATAGCCTCTGGCAGGAATTGCACACTGTTGGTGTTACCGTGTGATTTGTATTTGATTAGCATTGTTTATAAGTTAGTATTCTTCTTTTAACAATGTAGCCTTTGCTTTTTTAAAAAATGCCTATCCTTGCTGTTTCTCACAAATTCCTTTCTAGGATACTCAGTGTTTGGGGGGAGAAAGTCATATTTGTTAATTTAAAGAATCTATGTGCCAGTCTTGAGATAAAATCCTGACAAAATTGAAATGAAATACATTTAAAAAAAACACATTAAAAAGTAGCAGCAAAACAAGAACAAAAAGTGAGATAATGTTTAAAAAAACCCTCAGTCTTCAAATGCCTGGAGTAATAAAAAGTACTTCATCTGGCACCAAAAAAGGCACTGGAGCTGAGAACAAGGCCATTTCTGCACTACACTGTTATAGTGCTATTATTTCACTTTCAACATCCTGTGGAATCCTGGGATTTGCTGTTTCAGAAGGAGTATTTAGAATTCTCAGCCAGAGAGCTCTTTGGCCTCAGGAAACTAAAGACCCCAGAATTCCATAGGATGTTGAAAGTGGAATAATAGCACTGTAACACTGTAGGGTGGAAATGGCCCAAGACACAGTCCCCAGAGGGAGTACATTCTGAGAGGTTGTTTTAAAAGAAAGGGATTTAATAAGGTGCTGTACTGTGCTGTGCTTAACTGCTTTTATTCTTAATCTGCATTTTAAAAATTGCTTTTGATGTTAGTAATTGTTTAATTACCTTTACGTTTGAATCTTTTGGTTGATGGTGTTGTTGTTACTGCTTCTATTTTTTTATATCCTGTCTTTTTCTCAGTTCAGGACTCAAAGCGGCTTACAACAGTTTTTTTTGAAAATCGTTAATTTACAAAATACAAAGATAAAAGGCGATTGAACTATCAGAAAAGCAACAACCTAAAACCAGTTAAAAACACAAACAATTAAAAGAAACAACCACAGCACAACAAAATAACACATTGAAAATGCAGCACCTTTTGCAAGGCTCGTCCTGTCCAAACAATCAGTCTGCAAAGGCCTGTTGAAACAAAAGAGCCTTCACCTGTAGGGACAGTAGGCAGGGCAGCAGTGTAAGCTCTCTGGGAAGGGAACTCCAGAGCCTAAGGGCAGCTGCTGCGGAGGCCTTTGCTTTAAGGTTTGGTGTTGTCTATACTGTTTTTGTTTTCAGGGTGTAAACTGCCATGCACCCTGTTGTTGTGTGCCTTCAATTTTTTTCCAACTTATGGCAACCCTAAGGCAAACTTATCACGGGGTTTTCTGGAGCTAAGAGTGTATAAGGTGCCCATGATCATCCAGTGGGTTTCCATGGCCAAAGAGGGAACCAAATCCTGGTCTCCAGAGTGATACTCCAGTGCTCAAGCACTGCACCATGCTGGCCTTGTGCCCTGTGTCTCGGAAAAAGATGGGGTATAAATAAATAATTGTATCCTGCTGCTATTAGTAGTAATAATAATGTAGTTACAGCAGCAGTCGCAGTACTAGTAGCAGCACAGAACCAGAATGCCAGAGCTCAAAGGATCCTACAGAAGCACCACTGGGCTCATCTTTGTTGGCAGTGAAAACCAAAAGAAGAACCGCGAGGAAAAGATCAGTAGACTGGTCGTGCTCATACAGAGTGAGAATGAGTCATTAAATAAATTGGTCCCAAGTCATCTTATAGTAATATGTTATTTTGTATTTCAGCGCATCACAGGGTAGATGAATGTGTTCTTATCTTTTTTAAAAAATCTGTCTACATGGCATCGGTTTTCAATTTAATCTCATTGAAGTCTGGATGTAAAGAAACATACATATTAAAGCCTAGCCTTACAGTATCTGGAGAATCTATCAAACACATTGAGAACATTACTTTTCTGCTTGAAAATACAGCCATAGGGGAAAATATCTGACATGAGAGAATTAAGAATGATAAATTACACTGAGCCAATAAGGATGACCTTGCACTTCTGCTTTATGCCCCCACCCCACACATTCCAATTATGAGTAACTATGGCTTTGCTAATGACACTGCATGGCCATTATCTTGTTTCTTTTGTGTAATATCTGTAGTCCAGTGCTTCTTGAAAGCTGTAGATAGTTGTTATAAAGGCCAGTGTATGTTTACTCAACATAGGTCCCACTGTAATTCATCAGGACCTAATACCAAATGAGTGTGCATAAGAATTCAGCTTTAGTTTTAAAGCAAGTAATTTTACTTAGTGTCCAAACAGAAGCCTGGCTCCCCCCAGTGCCAAAGGTTTGTAGGCTGCCATGTTCCTGTATCAATGGTAATAACAAGCACTTAGTGTAGATAGTTTTTAGGACATGTGTGAATTTCAAAATGCCAGCAATTATTTAAATAAATGGTCTAAACTGCCATGATTTAAAGCATTCTGCCCTTTTCATTTAGCAAGTGAATAGGGGACAAGACACAGCAAAACAGAAATTATTTTGGTTAGTTATGAAAACTAGTCTGGGAACTATTATTCATTCCCTTCCAGATGGAGTAACACATTGTTTTAACAGCTCAGTTTTGCAATTGCTTCTGGATCTTAGCCTGCATCTAGAGGGAGCTGTGGCTGGAAGTATGTTTGCTCAGCTTTACCTAGCTAGCTGTGCCCTTTTCTGAAGAAGACAGAGCTGATTATTATTATATATGTGTTGTCTACATTGCAGTCCTTAAAGGCTGTTTGAAAACTACACTTTGTTACGAATGCTGTAGTCAGACTTATTGCCATGGTCCCATAATTCAGAGTGCTCATTGACTCAAGATGTGTTTCTGAGCCCAGTTTAAAAATTATTAATTTATTTATATCCCACCTTTTCACCTCCCCCAGACTGGGACTTAAGCCAGCTTACAAATTAAAAGAAATATAAATATAGCTAAAACGTAACATTAAAATGTAATTAAAGTGTCAATAACATTAAAAACGTACAGTTAAGTATCATAAAAAAACAGTTTAGAGTAATATAGTTCAAAGCAGTACAGCATCCTATTAAAAGTCCTCTCTCTAAAAACGTTCAGTTCTTGAAATTCTGTTGGAGTAAAAAAAAAGAGTCTTTGGCTGCTGATGGAGGAATGGCAAGGAGGGAGTAATTATAGCTTCCCTAGGCAGGAAGAAGTCATCATGAAAGCTCAGGCCATTTCCGCACTAGGCTTTTATAGTGCTATTATTCCACTTTCAGCATCGTATGGAATCCTGGGGTTTGCAGTTTAGAGAGGGCCTTGCCTTATTATGGCCTTGCACACACCCCAAGATTGATATAGTTTAATTGACAAAATATTACTTAACTGGCAAATACATTAATTGGCACTGATATAAAATGGAACCTGAGGTGACTGGAAGGTCAAGCTGGGCAGAGGAAAATTACTGACTGAACATGTGTGATTGCAAGGCAGTTCAGCCTCACCCCCTCTAGAGGTAGCTGAAGTCACTGTCAGGCAGATTACCAGGCAACTCCAGAGATAAAAGGCCAGAGCTGAAGCTGGAACATCTCTGAGCGTACAATGATCAAAGAGAAGTTCCTACTTGAACAATGATTGTTTCAACCCTGTTCCCTCACACTTAGATGGTTCCCTGCACTGTTTCTCTAAACCAGTGGTTCTCAACCTGTGGGTCCCCAGATGTTCGTGGACTTCAGCTCCCAGAAGCCCCAGCCACTATGGTCAATGCTCAGGGCTTCTGGGAGCTGACGTCCAGGAACATCTGGGGACCCACAGGTTGAGAACCACTGCTCTAAACAGTTCCACAATACTGAACAATTACGACATTCATTACCTCTTTGTCACCTAAACACTAAGATCATTAACTCCATCTGGACCCCATTGTCTGTGTTGCAACTCCCATTGACCACTCAGCTGGGAGAGTCTTGCTGGTCACCATGCTGTCACTCAGATTCCGGAATGAGTACTATCCTTAGGTGTTTATCTAAGCTACATCGCTGCTTTCTTCATTGCTGCTTGGATTGGTAATTACTCCCTGAAACTCTAAAATTCCTCTGTCCACAACTTTTCTCTGTTTATCCTTTGGCTAGCTCTTGTGTGAGTGTGTGAATGCTTGGATACTTTGCCTGCCTGCCTGAACTTTGAATAAAACCCATTTTAGCTTATTTGGAAATCTCAGGCTGGTTCTTTTCTGTAAGACCCCATAAACATTGGTGGAAAGATCTCATTAGGTTACCCCCTCTCATAGGTCTCCTGATTTTGAGCTATTTAGTTCCCCATTGTCACATGGAGGTACTGGCATCATGGGTGGACCCCTGAGTCACTCACAGTAACAAAACCAGCACCTTACATTGGGCTGGGAAACACACAGGCAACCAGTATAAGTGGATTAGCGTTACATGTTAAGATATGTTTAAAGTTCACATAAACTGCAGTTTTTGAATCATCTTCAAGGGCAGCCCCGTGTAGAGTGCATTGTAGTAATCTATCATGGAAGTTACCAGTAGAAAATAACTGAAGCATGTTATTTCTATCCAAAAGGGATGCAGTTGATAGGAAGCTGGCAGAAGGTATTCTGAACCAGTATTTTAAATGTATATTTTAAATCCATCTTGTCGATGCTCTGTTATGTTTGCTAGCTGCTTTGAGGAGGGTAATATGGTAAGGAAAATGTATATATAAAATATTTATTTAAATAAATAAATATTCAGCTTGTGCTATTACACCAGGTTTGTTACAGATATTTTGAAGGGAATTAATGACAGCTAGCTTCATTTTGAATGAACATTAAAAATGATTGTAAGTGAAGAATAATTAGGGGAGTATTGGCAAAAAATGAGAAATATTTTATGGATACTGTTTTCAGAATTAGACAGGTCAAGCAGGACAGGGATTTTTATATACCTTTTCTCTGCCTGCTTAATATACTGTACATGATTTAAAGAGATTTCAGGTTTAAGCCAGAATGGTAGGTTGCAGCTATTTATATCACTACAATTCAAAATGACCATAAGAATACTTTGGCTGCTGGTGGAGCTATTTTTCTACATCTTCGGTGTTGTGAGAGAACTGAATTTGCTCTTTTGCTGAACTAATATTTGTGTTTAGTGCTAAAATGTTGCTTTTGTTTCTTTTCCCCCAGTGTGACAATGCAAAGGGACTTAAAGCCTTCTATGATGCAATAAAATATGGACCTACGCACCTAATGGTTTTTGGTGGAGTATGCACAACTGTCACATCCATCATTGCTGAGTCCTTAATAGGGTGGAATTTGGTCCAGGTAAGGAACAATACCCTGTGCCTACATATGTCTCAAATTGATGAATGGCTGAAAAATGGAAGAATATTATTTGGAAAATTATATATTTTCATTATTAATAGTTCTCCAGGAGATACAGGTGGATCTCAAGCTTCTGTGATCTATTTTGTTATTATTGTTGTTGTTTTTAAACACTATCGCCTTTAGTGTATGTACAGAAAATGGTGGAGACAGAATGAGTTGCCCAGAACACACTATACTGTATACTAAAGTAACTGTCATACTCATCATACCCAAGAAAATCTGAGTTTCTAATATCACCCTCCTCCATGTTCAGATGGGCAGCAGAGGTGGACAATGATCTTACTAAAGCAACAAACTAATGATGAGCAGGGACGCTGAAGCTGAGATACAAGCTCCAGGCTGGACACTGAATTTATGGCTAAGAATATATTTACAATGTTTAAGGGACTGTAAACTGTGTCAGAATTCCATTTCAGGTCACAGGGGCTCAGATATATACACATTCATTAAGCAAGAGAGAGTGCTGGGGATCGCGTATAAAAACTTTCTTGGTCCTTCATGCTGATAATTTCACCCAAAGCTAATTGCCACATGGATGAGGGACAATTTCACTTAGGATTTCAGCTTGGGAGGAAAAGATGAAACTTTCTTTCCTCTTGCCTGCTGTGGTCTTGATAAAATTCACACCCTTAACATTAAATGTAGTTGTTTTTAAAACATAACATAATGAAAGTAATGTGTAATTTAACCTTAAGAAACCTTTTGCATGTGTACTTGGAAATAAGGTCCACTGATTTCAGTGGTATCTTTTTTATACGCAATTGCTCCCTTAGAATATAAACAAAACCAAAAGTAAGTATTACCATAGATTCCAATATTATATTGTTGAAAATACTCCGGGATCAGTTATGGACAGGAGTGTCTCTGTGGCCTCATAATAGGTATCCAAAATTTGTTGTTTTTGTTGTCTGGGAACTGAAGTTAACAATATGTGCTGCAAAGGGGACATCTTCATTCTTATCGTTTGAAGTGCACAACATTCAGGCTACTTCAAAACTGACTATCACCCCTAATAAAAAGCAAATTAACCCACATTTTATCTGAAAAATGGAAATGTCATTTAATGGAGGAATGTTGGATTTCTCTTTCATATATCTTTAGCAATCCTTGGGTTGGAAGAAGGAAGGATTTTGAGTGGAAACCAGGGCATGAGTCTTTGCTTATAAAAACAACAACAACATCATCAACAACAATGAAACAACAACAAATTGTTTTGACTAGAACAGATACCAAATGGCTAATGAGCCAAATGCTGTATAGAACCCTAATTATTGGTGTCACTCCATTCTTTTAACTGTGCAGTCTATATCTCATGGAATAGGGATTGCATTAAGATTGTTCACATCTGAGGTGTTTACATTTAAAATATTACTGTACCTTTATTATAATAATTATAAATCATTGGACAGTTTCTTCAAATTCACATTTGGCAATCAGTTGCCTTTCATTTAATATGTGCCAATCTCACATAAATCACCTTGGAATCAGCTGTAATAAACTTACATTATATTTTAAACAATAATGCCTAAGCTGCAGTTAAGCCATGAGCAATTATTTCATTGTTTCTAAGCCTCAAGTCAACAAGCAGTGCAGAGAGAGGATTGGCAGTCATAGCATCTACCACCTCTGCTAGCTACTACAATCACCTTGGAACTCCTTGGCATGTGCAGCTTTTCTGATGAGCTCAAGACCTTGAAAAATTACCTTTTTCAGATCAGTGGATATGTTGGCTGGGGGGTTCTGGGAGTAGGAGCCCCAAAAAGGAACAATTTCAAGTTCTGGTTTTAAGCAAGACATATCCCTTATAAGCTTCACTGGGTCGTTCCCAGGAAAACCAAAGATTATAGTCCTAACATATTAGGAAGATAAGATATATCTGAAGATAAGATATTATTTTCATGTAATCATGCATAGGATGGCCGCCATAAGACAGTACATAGAAAGACATAGAAAGTTACCTTTGCACAGTATCTTGGAGGCATTTAGTTAAAGCTTCACATGTCAACTCTCTCTTCTAGGTCAGGTTTCATGCTGTCAGACAGTGTTATGCATGACTATAAAAGAGATCTGAAATGGGAGTTGCTTAAGCCTTGGTGATTGATGTGTTATCAATGAATATAGTTTAAATTTGTCAGGATGATGTGACAGTGATATTGCTATAGCAATGGAGCCTTAATTGTGTACCAGCACAATTAAATGTGGTGAACAGATGAAGAACAAATCCTGCATCTTTAGCAGGCTATGGCTTCATTATCCTTTTCAGTTTAAAAACTGATATTACAGGACACTTGTTTTTTACTTTTCTGGTGCACAGTGCAAGAGATGACTTATCCAAACTATGTTGTTCCTCAGGTAAGACTGTGCTAGGAAAAAAAATTGATTAGCAGAAGAGGAGCTAAAAGGAAACAACAGGATGTAACAAAGGGTGTTATAAAGCATATTGATGACAAGCCACTGAATCATTTGAGAGAACAGGAAAATTATTTGGCTAAAATAACTTTAGCAGTATGCTGCTGAATTACAACTTTGAGTTGTGTTCTTCATCCAGCCTTTCTATTTCTTCCTTGAGAAGAGTTATAGCCCAGTTGTAGCCCCATGAAAGCATGTGTGTACTGCTGAATATTGAGGGATGTTTCTAGACTTTCCCTGCAAGTTAGTATCATTTCAAGGAAGTAATTCTCTTTTCTTTTACTAATGGACATGTAAGACAAAATATGCCCACAGCTGCTCACCAGAAGTAAGCTTGCTTCCATTATTGTGGTAAATCAGCATAAAGACACTGGGGAGCCATTTGACATTTGAATATGATTTGTGAGTTAGCAAAACAGATTCTATTTTAAAATTATTAAGCTACTCCAAGGTGGTGCCTTACAGTAATGTGGCATTGTAGAGCTACTGTACATGGCAGGGCTTTTTCAGCAGTTGCATCCCAGTTTTGGAGCTCCCTTCCATCAGATTGTATAGGGTGTGCCAGAAAGTTTTGTCTTTCAGGCACCACTAAAAAACATCTCTTGCTTGTGCAAGCTTTTGAGGAATGCCTTTGACTGCTGCCGTATGTATTGCTTCTATTGTATTTTGACCACCCTGACTTCCTGTGATGAAGGTGAGGGCATAAATCAAATAAACACTATATAAAAAACCACTGATGTTGCTGCTGCTACTACCAATTTAATCATACTAAACTATTCACATCCACATCCTCTATCCAAATGTACAGCTCGTGAAAACAGACATCTTTTGTTAAAACTGATTTAATAATGTGCCAGCAGATGTGGTAGTGATGGGGAGAATTCCCACTCTTGGAATGCTGATGCTTGATTTTTCTTTGAAATAAAAATGTCAGACTTACCCATGCTTTGTTAAAGACTTGAATAAGGTGCTGGGTAGTTTGATGCCCCAAAATATAAGATCAAAGCCTTCTTGAGCTTACAGGACTAACTGTGCAGATCTTTCACTCTTGGTAAGTGCAAATAGTAGCTACCTCCAGCATAATATTATCCCTGTGACTTTCCCAGTGAAAGACCTTGCTGACTTTCATGTGTGAGTGGGAAAAAGACTTTGTGCCTAACATCACACTGAGGAATGGAGGTATACTATGTACTGTATATTTGGCAACTGAATACTTTTAAAAGACTAATTTCTGGCATACAGTATATGTATGCATTTTGGCAGCCTGCTACTAAGACCCTTGTATCCAGTAATGAAGTTGTTTTGTAGAGGATCGCTGAGGCATTATGCTTGTAGAGCTAGTGCCACATGGAATAGAGCAGAAGCTTTATAAATATTTAGTGGTAACAAACTACCTTTGAAATTGCCCTCAGTTTCAGGAGTGGTTTGATGTTTGGCATGAAGGGCTGCTGCCTGAGAAACACAAGCTTGAAACATAAGCTCCGCGGGGCATGGGGAATGATGAGATGTGCACTTCTCTGAATCCTGGCTGATAATGAAATGGCTGTTTAGTTCTCTAGTTTATGATGTATTTTTAATGTTTATAATCTATTTTTATGAAATGTTATGTATTTAGCTATGAATGTGATAGACATTCTTTATGCTCTTAAAAAGTCTAAAGGACAGGGAGCCAGGAACTAGGGGAGAGAGAGAGAGAGAGAGACAGCAAAACTGGTTCATAGGAGCTGAGCTTGGAGCGATCAGCAGTCATTTGTGGCTGCTGCTGTATCCACCATCACTACCACCACCCGTCTATGAAACACTGCTGGAGGTCCTATGAAGGAAAGACAGGCAGAACTGTGTGTGTGTGGGAGGGGATTAGAATTTGTGCAGTCCAGCCTTTTCCTCTTACTTCTTTTTCAGGAATAGATTTCTGGCACTGTTGCTTTGAGGCAGGCAGGCAGGCCTCAGAGCTTTGGCAGGGTCTATGCCACTGTTAAATAGGTTGCCTTATGGCTGCATCGTAGCAGTATTGTGCAGACCCAGTGGGAGTTTCACACTGCTCCAAGCTGGAATAGCTTCCAGTCTGAGTGATGCACAGATATCTGGAAGGGCAGCTGAGAAGTGTTTTTTTGTTTTTGTTTTTTTTACAAAGGGCATGCATTCTGTCTCATAGTGGCCTCTGGTGTAGAGACGCTACATAGAGGTTGCTGAAGTTTGACAAGGTAACAGTGATATTTCGCTTTCTGCTATTGTGCTAACCCCACTCATCTTGAAAAATTTAGCAGATATATAAGGCTCTTGCTGTCAGTTAAAACAGCTATTACTTAGTGACAAAATGTGCCTGTCTGCCAGTCTGTAGTAATTCATTAGACTCTGGAAATAACATTGACACATGGTTGTATGTGTCATAAGGATCTACTTATTCTGTAAAAATAAATGCTTGTTCTTTTGTGCACAATGTCTCTATCACGGCTGATCAAACCTAGCTGGAGCTAATACTGATACTGCTGGATTATTTTGGAAGATAATGGGCTGCATCTTTAGCTATTTACTCAAAGAGGCACAAAGGAGATTGAAGAGTAAAGATTTGTCTGTGTAAAGTACTTGCAATCTTTGCCTGTTTAGAGTGGAAATATCAGTCTTTTTGATTGCTATATTATGGAGTGAAGACAATTGTACTAACAGGAGGTGTTTTTAAGTTTTGAGAAGATTAAGAGGCCTTGCTGGCAGGGGAATCTGGGAATTCTGGTCCAAAACAGTGACTTTTCCAAGCTCTGTGTTTTGTCCACCTGTAAACAGTCCAAGGGGCAATTTGGCTGGTGTCTGCTCAGCATAATGCTGTCCAATGTATTGGTGATCACCTCCACTTCCTCTCCTGACAGATGCTCTGGCATGCCAAGCATTTTGTTAGTCACATCTTGTATACAGGAAAGGATGTGACATAACCTAATTGCCATGCCAGTAACACAACTGTCAGGTACAATCTGTGGCTTACCGAAGAGGGGATAAAGCAAATGGTGCAGGGTGTGGTGTTTCAATGTAGTAACTTCTCTTTGGTGGTTAGATTAGTGACCTGGAAGTTGTTATATGCATTGGATAGGACTCCCTCTAGTTTACTGCTAAGAGGCTCCCTCAGTAATCTGGACCTGGCTCCCATAGATATATATTTTTCCTAATACTACAGCTTGGTATTAACATGTAGGTGGAATTTCCACCTGACATTCTCTAGGGTTGGCATGCTCTGAAGCCAGGAGTCCTGAAACATGGTCAGTGCACTATTTTTATCCCCCTCCTCCTCTTTCTTCTTCTTCTTCCTCCTCATTTTTTTTATTTTTAGTGGAGGAAGATGAGTGGGTTAGGGATTCTGGAATTGTTTAACAAGAATGATATTCTGTTGACAAAGCTGAGCCCATGAAATGAGGATCACAATGCAATAGTCTCTGCACTCAATGAAGATATATATGCGTAGGTAAATTTCAGAGATGGCAAATGGTCTAACTGCATGAAAAGAAATACGACGGTCTACTTGAAAGGACACATCATTAACATTTGGCTCTAAATTCACATTTAATGTGAACTTAAGTAATGGAATTTCCACATAGTGGCCCTAGGCTTTAAAATCTGATGGCACTTTAGCAACAATTTAGGATATTGTAATCTATGTTATTTTTATGCAGTTGTCTGCAAACATAAAACTGTCCAGGGAAGAAAAAAAATAATTATCCTGCAGCAGACTTTCAAAACCATTCCTAAATTCATAATTTGTATAACGGATGCTGACATGTTACTTCAACAGCATCACTTCAGAGAAGCATAGAAAAACATTAGTTCTTCACACAATTTTATCTGCATATTTAGGTTTCACATAAGAGATTTCTGTTTACTTTCACATTAGTGTACATGCCCCAAAAGAGAATTAAGGAGAAAACATACTCTGAATTAAATTTTAAACAATCTACTTATGTTTTACATGTGTGATTTCTCCACCCTCCAGCATAATTTAATCCTGATTAACTTTCATTTTCTTTCTTTAAAAATGACAGTGTTAATATTTTATAGTAACTGTGTTTTTTTCTGGTGGTTTTTTGGTGCATTAAAAATAAATTGGCAATAGTTTTTAAAATATAAAATTAAAGCATAAGAGTATAAAATACTATTATGTGGAGATGATCTGGTGCTGTTTCTGATAGAGATTAGCGAATGAGCAGGGTTGCAATCCTAAACTACCGAGGAGGGAAGCTTAGGGGCTACTGGATAACATAGACCTTCCTGTCTGCAACTGAAGAGGAAGAACTGGTGCAAGAAATCCCTGGTGCCACTGGTAGAAAGTTCTGCTACTGTTACTGTACCACCTATGGTGCAATCTGTGAGGCCAAAAGCATGGAGTCCCAAATATATTCCCCGTGAGCACTGTACCCAAAGCCCTTTCTCTTCTGAAAGGCCAGAAAAGTACAGCAGCCCTGGAAGGCATGTTTGTTTTCCTTCCCATTACGTTGCTTTCTTTTTAAGAAGGCAAAATGCTCTCCCCATTCCCCGCCTCTCTCCTTCTCTTCCCTTCCCCCTCTCCCTCTCTCCCTTTCCCCCGGCCTTCTGCCTAAACTGACTGAAATCATAGCCTAGGAGATGATGAGTCCAGTGTCACAGAACCTGTCTCCACACTATCGTATTAAGATTGCTTTGTCCATGAGATAAATTGATTGAAGAATATGGACATTCCTCTGTCTCTTACCAGCTGGATCCAAAAAATATAGTGCCAGTTCTTGTCCTTTAGGAGAGCCAGCATGGTGTATTGATTGGAGTTTTAGAGCGGAACACTGAGTGACTAGGGTTTGAATCTCCTCTTGGCCATAGGTGGCCATGGGCAAGTCGCCCTCTCTCAACCTCAGAGGAATGCAATGACAAACCCTCTCTGAACAACTTCCACCCCGAAGACCCCAGGATAGGTTCACCTTGGGGTTGCCATAAATAAATAAAAAAATGACTTGAAGGGACACAAGAACCACATCTTGTCCTCTATATGTGCTAAAAGAAGTGGTGCCCACAAGGCCAGTGGTGGGCAATCAGTGGCCCTGAGTCTGCAGCCTGTGCCTGCTGTCGTGTCTCTCTGAGCTGATTTCAAAAAACCTGTGAAAGTGATCAGTTAAGGCCTTCATAAGAGAGTTCTGTCCCTCTCCTAACAGCTCCTTAGGAAGTCTAGGAAAGAGAGGGAAAAGAGAAGAGGAGTATGATTCATTTATTTTGCCTGTGGTCCTGTCCAGCACTAACTTCTGTGTTCTGCCAGCATATGGCCCACAATAGATTAACCTCAAGAGGATGTGGCATTCAACAGAAAAAAAGGTTGGCCACTATTACTTAGACTTTTTTAATCAGTTAAAAAGCCCACTTATTTTGTTTAGTTGTAGCTACAGTAGACCAATGAAACTAACCCAATGTCTGGATCCAACACTAAGATTTTTTAATTTTGGTCATAAAGTCATGTGATAACAAATCAGTGGATTTGTAGAAATCAAAGATATTGATGTAGAACCAAAGTTACAGATAAGAAACCTATTATCGCAATTTATTACGATAATCTTTCCTTAGTTTGTTGATTTTCTTTCAACCGAAGCCATTCATTTTTCTTCTGATGGTGATGAAATATTAACTACTTTGAATGCCTCTCTTTTGTCAGCTTTTTAAAAAATGTTCTTTGGAATTTACACTAAGAGTAAGATTTTTTGGAATCAGTAAGACAAGGTTCAGTAATATGCTCTTCAGTGATATTATTAGGAAAAGAGATATAGACAAGTGGAGTAATGTACATCTTTTGTTGTGACTTCCCTCCAAATTTTTGCAGTTGAATAGGATTATAGAGTAGGAGTGGGAATCATGTGGCCCACCAGATGTTGTTCAATTGCAACTCCTAGCAGCCCTTTCCAGCATAGCTAGTGTTGGCAGATGCAGGGAGTTGTAGTCCAAAAACATCTAGAGGACTCCATAATTCCCAACTCTGTCTTAGAGCGAATCAATTGACTTTGTACCCCAATTGGCCATCTGGGGCTTGGTAATTGCATTTTAATTACACAATGCATATGACACTGTCACTGACAGGATACTAGTCAATCACAGACTGAATATGAATCACTGTGGTGCAGTTGCAAAAAAGGCTAATCCAGTTGTAGGCTACATTAATGGAATCATGGTTTCCAAGCCAGAAGGTGCAACAGACCTCCTTAGATTTGGTGCAAAGAGGAATGTGGGATATAAATTAAATAAATAAAATAGACACAAACAATTTCACTTTGTTCTACAATGAACATGAGTCAGCAGTGTGATGCGGCAGCCAAGGAAGCCAACGCAATTCTTGGTTGCATCAATAGGAGTATGGTGTCTAGACTGAGGGAGGTGATGGTACCACTCTATTCTGGATTGGTTAGGCCTCATTTGGAATTCTGTGTCCAGTTCTGGGCACCTCAATTCAGGAAGGATATTGACAGGCTGGAATGTGTCCAGAGGAGGGCGACCAAAATGGTCTGGAAGCCATGCCTATGAGGAACGGCTTAGAGAGCTGGGTATGTTTAGTCTGCAGAAGAGAAGGTTAAGAGGGGACATGATAGCCATGTTTAAATATTTGAAGGGATATCATGTTGAGGAGGGAGTGGGCTTGTTTTCTGCTGTTCCAGATACTAGGACAAGGAGCAATGGATTCAAGCTGCAGGATTGAGATTCCACCTGAACCTCAGGAAGAACTTCCTGATGGTCAGAGCTGTCTGGCAATGGAATATGCTGCCTCGGAGTGTGGTAGAGTCTCCTTCTTTGGAGGTTTTTAAGCAGAGGCTGGATGGCCATCTGTTGCGAATGCTTTAATGAGTGTTCCTGCATAGCAGGGGGTTGGACTCGGTGGCTGCTGGGGTCTCTTCCAACTCTGTGATTCTATGATTAATTGTCAGACCTCATCTAAAGTATGAGATCCAGTTTGTAATTCCTCATTTTAAAAAGAATGTGTATACAAACTAGAACAGGTTCAGAGGAAGGCAACAAAGACAGATGTCGTATGAAGAAGGGCTGGAAGAAAGGGATATATTTAGCCTGGAGAAGGAAAGACTGAAGGTGTGATAGGGAGACAGACATAATAGTGCTCTTCAGGTTCCGGAGGAGCTGTCCCATAGAAGAAGATGAATACATTTCAGTAGAGAACATTTCAGACTTTGTGTTACTTATTTATTCCTTCCAGTTAAATAATCTCTGCACTGTTATTGTTTCATTTATGAATAGTTAGGACTGCTATCTGAAGAGCGTTGCAATGGATTTGCCATCTCTCCATGAAACTCTATTTTGCCCAAAGACAACCATGCCCTGCTTTTGGAAAGCATTGGACAGTTATCTTCCATCCTATACTTGGTTTGTCCTGTGAAAATTCAGCTGTAGTATTCATTAATTGACACAGTATCTTAATTATATCATATGAAGTTGCTTTTATTGACTCCAAATAAGCATTCTGGGCCCCACTTTGGACTGGACTATTGCGCATAGGGAAGAGAACTGTACTCCTTCCCTTCTTAGTCACTTCTATGCTCCAGAAGAAGAATGAGGTGGGGGAAGGTACCATTTCCATCTGTTTATAATATACTTATTATAACACCAGTTGACACCTCAGTCTTGTGAGGGTTCTCTTGCCCAGTTTATCACATCTCTTTTCTAGTTCCCAGTCTGCATCATACTACATTCCAATAACTCCTCCACCATTCATATGGTTATCAACTCACCTTGGCTTTAGCAATATCTTTCCTCCTGCCTTTGTCCCCTGGCAATGTTAAAACCACACCCACTAAGTTTTGCATTTCTGTTGCTCCTCACATATACAGTCTGCTCGTTTATAGCTACAAACATCTGTTCCTAGGCATTTCACTCCATTTATCTTATGACGTAGACTCAGTCTACAAAATCTTACGATACTAACTTCCTTCTCTAAGTTAGTTTCAAAGGGCCTACAAGATCTCTGTGCATACTGATCCAGTTTAACATGTCTGTGGCTTTAAACTCTACCACTTTGGAACTGTCTTCTCTTTCTAACTTGCTGCATCCCAGTAACTGTAATTTGAGAAGGGAACCTTCCTTCAGGGGTGAGTGGTCCCCATGCTTGCTTTGGCATAAACAGAAAGCAGAGAGATAACTGCATGCTACACAGTTAATATCAGGTGCAGTTTGGTTCCAAGTGGTGCTGCTTGGGAATCTTGTGTATGAACAAACTGCTGAACAGATACCTCTCCTTTGTCTCTAGAAGGATATATTTCTTTAGTACAATATATATTTGGGTTGCATGAGTGAACATTTTGAGTAATGCTCCTTGGTTATTTGAAATTTCCCTTTACTGAATTGTTACAGCTAAGAGTTAAATATATATGCTATTCCGGAAATAACTGAATTTCAGAATGAGAAATATTGATAGGAATCAATTATTTAAATTGGTATTTGTTCTCATCCCAACTTTTTGTTGATTTAAATGACTCTAAATTAAATCAATCCACCCTAGGCAGAACCCATTAAAGAGAGAGAGAGGCCATTTCTGCACGGGGCGAGGGAATTGCCCCATGCCGCTACTTACCGGACTTCTTGGTTCCCCGGTCTGGTCCACGCTGCTCCGGAGCAGTACGTGCTCATTGCTCCACACTGCTCCGGGGACGAAAATGGCAGCTTCCGTTTGGTCGAGCGTCTCGACCAATCACTGAAGCTCGCCAGCCTAAAGCCCGCCCCCGGCAGATCACAGGCTCACACTGGTGCAAGCCTGCAAATCTGCACCGGAGAGCGGGCACGGAATGATGCGCTCCGTGCTTTTGAAAGACCCGTTTTAAGCGTTCTTTCAAAAGCACGCTTGACAACCATTTGGGGTCGTTCTGGAGCGGGCTGAAGTGCGGATCTACATTAAGTAGGTCCGACCTAGTCTGCTCCCAGGTGCAAACGTCCTCCCTGGAGGATGCTCTGCACCGTTTCTATTAGCCCATGCAGAAATAGCCAGAGAGAGAGAGAGGGAGGGAGGGAGGGAGAGTGTTGATGTGTAGGCTGAAGAAGTTTGCTGGCAGCTTGAGTACAGAAGGAGGTTTAAACATTTTTGCCCAGACTGATTCAGAGGTTGACTTGGCAATGCTTTTAAAACAAGAAATGAACCGTAAGTCCTTGAGTTGAGAGAAGATCAAGAAATTCCCTTGCCAGTGGAATGGAATATTGTGGAAGGAACTAGAGTAATTTTGCAGCTGGCTCTTAGAATTCGCTGAGGGAAGCTGGAGGAAAGTAACACTGGTCTCCCTCCTTTCTAAATTTGAAGATATAGCCCCTAGGTATATGAAAGCTTTGTTTCCAGGCATCCTTTCGCTGGGGTGAGGAATTAATAGTAATTTCTCCACCTACTGGTTGAAATAATATTTTTTTTTAAAAAAAATCCAGGTGATGAAGTTAATTGAAATAAATTAGCATGCCTTAGCAAGTGTAACTAATTCTGTATTTAGAGTAGGCTTCCAGGCAAAGATGTCATAGGTCCATGGAGATCTTAACAGCTGAACAGGATGCAATTTTAAAAAGTGCTTCCCTCTTGTCCATCCTTTATGCTCAGGATCCATCTCAAAAAGAAGTTTGCTGCTTTCTGTATTTGCAAAACCACTGGAAACTCCTTCACTTTTTTTACTACCCAGGACTGAGTAGTAGAGATGGCCCTATGCTAGATTTAGGCATGTGTGTACACTGTGGGCCTGTGAACACATGAAGAAAACATGGAATAAAGTATTGGTTTCAGAAATTGACTTCCTATGAATCCTGGGTAGTACTTAAAAAGAAAAGCAAATTTGATTACAAAGATAAGCCTGAAAGTTTTGAAAGCATTGCCTTGTGGAGTCTTGCAAGCTAGGGCAACATGTGGAGAGTGAGACTTCAGTGCTCTGTATAGCCTCTTGTCCTTTCTTGTGGTTTAGCAGTATTAGTTTAAACAAAATAAGATAAATTATCCAGACTGGTTCGGTTGCCATAATTTAAGCATGGTGTATAATGTAGCTTTTGCAGGAATCTTAAAATTAAAATTAAATTTAAATTTAAATTAATTTTTTTTAAGCTGTAGTCATATTGCATCAGCTGAGTTTCAGATTCAAGGAACGAGTGTGATGAGCAGACTTTAGGCTCGCTGGGTTTATTTTGTCTTTCACTAGAATCCAAAAATCCACCAACCAGAACCGAGTGTGAAAGAGAGAGGCTTAGAATTAAATAACAGGGTACTTTTGAATACATTTCAAGCGTGGGAATTTTGTTCTCAGTTCTAGAAATGAACCACACTTCAGTCATTTCGCACAAAGGTCCTTGGGGTTGCAATGGTTATCCCAAGCTTTCTCCGTTTCAGTGACCAAGTCATCTTGTTGTTGCAACTGTCAGACTGTTGGGAATCAGGAACTCTTGCTGATCAACTGCAAACCATTACACTTTCTTTCTGCTCATCCCTGTAGATGTGGCAGCTCTGTAAAGAAAATCAAAATGCAGGGGCAAGCGAACTCCATAACATCTTAATCAGTGTTGCTCATGTGGTAACTTTCTCACGGCTGATAACAGTATACTTTTCTTTGCCTCTTCGGCTCATAAAGTAGTAATTTTGGGTAAGGCTGGTTTTGATTTTTCTTTATTGCTTTCAGGAGAGGAGCTGGCTAAAGTGACTATTACTCATTGTTCCCTAACACCCTCGTTTGTGAGGTGTACAGGTTTCTAAATTGCCTTTGAACTGAAAGAGCGGTCACACAAAGCAATTAGCTGCATTATGAAGACAAGTACTTAGACACCAATTGCTTGCTGCTCTGACTCTTGAGGTTTTGATGGGCATAAACAGACAGGTGGTCAAGGCAGTTCGGCTGCATTTTGTGAAAATAAAATTTAAGGAAGAG
This sequence comes from Iguana delicatissima, assembly GCA_948472985.1. NCBI lineage: Eukaryota > Metazoa > Chordata > Lepidosauria > Squamata > Iguanidae > Iguana > Iguana delicatissima. The sequence continues at coordinate 43,860 of CAOKZL010002920.1, forward strand.
GCTTGCAAACAAGTTGTACAATCTGTTCTCTTGCACAAATCCTATAGAAATGAAGAAATATGGTGTGATTATACCAGTTGGTTTCTCTCCAACCATATTGTCTAAAATGGCAGAGTTGTTTTGCAGTGGTAATCTTGTGCAGTTGCCATTATTCCTGTGGCACTTCAGCAGGACAGTGTTGTTACTCCACTGAAAAAGCCCCAGCCCAGAGTGTACAATTTCGATATTAAAACATGATTCCGTGTGCCTGAGAGGTCACCTGAACAAGCATGTAGGCAGGCACGGTCGAATGACCAAAAACCAGGTCAGGCCAGTAAAATCCCCCATCATATAGCGCCAGGAGACCTCAAGATTTGTAAACCCACAAAAACAAAGGGATCTCAGCCCCGAGATGCCGACTTGAGGGGATTAGTGTGTCTGCCCCAAGTTGAGCAAATATTCCATCAGGCGAGGACCATTTACATGAAGTTACACCACAAACTAACACAGCTGAGGCTTGTGAGACTTTGGAAACACCTTGCAATCCCATCACACAAAGGAAATTACCATGGTGGAGCTTCGTTATCGCTCCAACACCCATTGTTCTCCCCGGGAAAGGGTTAGTCCTCCGGGTACTTTTTCCCCTACAATTAGTCCCAGTTTTTGAGTGGTTCTTTGAATCAGTCCCGGTTGTCCCAGCAGACCATTTCTCCATCCATTGAGTGATCCCCTCAGCCTTCTCTGTGCTGAGCCCCACTTCTCCGCTGCCTTCCCGGACCCAGGACTTCAGGAAAAGGTGCAGTATTGCCCCAGCTGTACCCCTCCAATACTCCCCTATCCAATTTCCTCTCTTGGGTGTGTGTGTGTGTGATTGCGTTGGTGCGTGAGACTTGCATTCAATAAAATCATTTATTGGACATTTTTGTTTGGTGTTTGGCTTGGCCTGACCCTGTAAAAACTAGGTAGAAGACCCCGCTAGGTTACCCTGCCTCTCGCATGGCTATTGCTTGTGCTCTGGGTAGTTTCCATTCCCCATCATGTGGAGCATATTGAAGTGTCCCACAAAGGACCTCAGAAATCAGAGTATTGCTAATGAGAGACAAGATATATAATTAGGGTGTTCCTTCTGCTTAACAATAAATGTGACTATTTTGACTTAGTTGATAAACATTATTGTAGTTATCACTGGAAAATGAAGCAATTACTTTTCAATTACAACTTGGGGGATTTCAGGAGTTGCAGTCCAAAAAGTAACTTTTCTAAGCTCAAGTTATTATAAAAAGCAGCCATGGCACTAATTAATGCTAATGTGTGATTTGGGTCCAGGCTATTTGAAGGACTGTATCCCATTTTTGAGCCCATCAGAGCTCTAAGATCTTCTGGAGAGGTCCTTCTCTCTGTTCCACCATCTTCTTAGGCTCATTTGGTGGGAACAAGGGAGAGGGCCTTCTTGGTGGCTGCTCGCAGACTTTGGAATTCCCTCCCTAGAGGCTGGGATGGTGCCATCCTTGCTTTTGTTCCATCAGCAAATTGAAACATTTTTATGCTGTGAGGCTTTTAGAAACTGACTGAGGTGGACTTTCAATGCTGCACAGTGCTTTCTTAAGGAGGATCATATGCAGTTTTTTTAAAAAATTAAATTTTTGAAGTTTTTTAAACTTTATAAATTGTTTTTAAAATAACTGTTATATTTGTACTTTTATTGAAAATTTAGCAACGTTTTTATATATATTTTTTATTGAAATTTGAATAAAAGAAAATAAAAAAAAACCCTTCTCCGCTTCCAAGCATTCTTTTTTCCAATTGAGTCTGTGTTTACATTCCTTACATACATTATTTCTTTTAACAAATAAACTTACATTATTACATTTAACATTGTTACATTACAACTTATGTTTTATCTATTACATCATTAGTTTACATTACCAACTTTACCAACAATCTTTCTTTATTCCTTCCTTTTCTTATTCTTTTATCCAATTCAGAACTTCTTGCCATTCTCTTTCAAAGTTCTGGATTGGCTTATTTTTAAGTAAAAAAGTTAACTTTTCTATCTCTGCCATATCCAGAACTTTTAATTTCCATTCTTTTATATCAATATAGCTTCTTTCTTTCCAATATTGTGCATATGTCAGTCTTGCAGCAGTTATTACATATAACAATGTCTTCTGATGAAATCTTATTTCTCTTGTTGTCCTAACATATTTAACAAATAGGATTCAGGCTTCATTTCAAAGTTTAAACTGTACATTCTTTGAATTTCATCATGTATTCCTTTCCAAAATTGTCTTGCTACCTTACAGGTCCACCACATATGAAAAAAGGACCCCTCCTTTTGAAAATTTAGCAAAGTTTTAATCTTTGTTGCTTTTAAATATGTTGTTAGCTGCTTTAAGTCTCATTATTGACATGGTGGGTTATAAATGAAGAACAACAACAACTTTTTAATAATTGTAATTTAAACCTGAATATATCCAACACTGGATCACTGAATTTAACCCCTTCTCAAAGTATATCTATATCACCTGCCAAAATGTAAAGTTGCAGTTGTGTTTCTCCTTCAAAAATCAAAGGTGGAAAGGAATTTTACCTTTCTTTTCAGCGAACAAGGCAGCACTCTACTAGGGTAGGTAGATCAGGCATGGGAGCATAAGTTATCCTTTTTACCATTAATGATTCAACGTGCACTGTCCGACCTGAGTAACCACATTTCACTTGCTTCCCCTTTTAAATGGGATTTAAAAAAAAATCATTTTTTTTAAATACTCTGAACATCTTTTAAGTATACAATGAAATCTTAATGCCATAAGACGCTGCTGTACCTTTGTGGATGTTTATTCCACCCAAATTACTCAAATATAGAGACTTCTGGTCACTGTAAAATTTTGCTTTCTTGCATGAGGCTGAAGTAACTGAATAGGAAAAGTCTTGTATTCCTGTCAGTGTGGGTGTGAAAAGGTGGGTAAATTGCACTAAGGTACTCATAATTTGAACTTAAGTCATCCTGGGTTTGTCCCAGGATGATCTTAAAACAATCAATGTACCATATAAACATGTGGAATGGCAAATTGCTGAGGTATTGCCAGGAAGGATATATTCAGTTTAGGTATATGCAGTGCCATCCAGGGTAAGGAACAGGTTTTACATAAACTTGAGATGAAGTCTGCGATTCTAAACAATCAGTAGGAAGTAACCCCTATTAAATACAGAGGGACTTACTTACATTATTAAATATGGATAGGACTGTACTGTAAGCACTGTGGGATATATCGGAACTTAATTACAGATGATAATATATGTAGAACTGGGCTATTGTTCACACTGATTCATTGTGCAACACAAGCTCCTTTCTAAATTAACAGGGTGTTTTGTACAGTTCAGTCCCACCTCTACTGAATGTATATCTGTTGCTGTCTCAGGGCCTTTCTGCACTACACTGTTCTAGTGCTATTATTCCACTTGCAACATCCTATGGAATCCTGGGGTTTGCAGTTTAGAGAGAGGCATGTAGAATTCTCAGCCAGAAAGCTCTTTGGCCTCAGTAAACTACAAACCCTGTAATTCCACAGGATGTTGAGGTGGAATAACAGCACTAGAACAGTGTAGTGTGAAAAGGCCCTCAGAATCAAGTGCAGCAACTTCACCTTCGTTTTTAAGTAAAGTCTTGGGCAGACTCTGAAGGCAGATGCCCTTTGAAAGAGAAGTTGTCAATTAGTACAAGAATTCTGGGTATGTAATAACAAATGACATGGAGGGCACACTGTTGGCATTAGAAGTAAATGAAAGGTGTTGTGGCAATTGTTCTGTCTTCTGGCTAGGAATTCTGAGTCTATGCCCTAATGGTCTATTTGGTCCCTCATCGGAGCTTCCAGACATGAAACAATGACTTCATGCAAGACAGCCAGAATTACCACCACTCCTCATATACATGCATGCCTTGAAAGAGAAAGAAGCATTATGGTTTGGTGCTTGCTTGTTTTACACATAGAAGGATCTAGTTTCAATTTATGAGTTAAGAGATTTCAATTCTGAGTTTGGGAGGCTTTCCCCTGAGTTTGTTCCATCTAATGCCTCTTCTTCCACACAATTTCTGTGGTTGGATTGAACTATGGGGGAGAAGCAAGGACAGTGCTTCTATAATTTAAGAATCTGCTGTAGTTTTTTCTCGTGGTCTTGAGGTGTCACGAAGTGATTCCAGTATAGGTTTGGCGTTCTACTGATGTACATCTAGTGCTGCTTCCAGTAGGGCTAGTGATTTGAGCAGTTAAGGAATAAAGTTTCTGACTGGTCTTGTGTTTTTCCCTTTCTTGACAAGTCAAAGCTTCACTGTTGCTTCCGCTCTTAAAAGCTGAGATGCCTAGTGCCACACTCTTTCCCAGAAACTCATTCTTTACATACAAACACACACAGAACACAAAAACCTAGGAGGAGCTGTTTTTGCAGCATATAAGCAATATAGACATAAAACCCTGCAAAACATCGTAAGTAATATGAATAGCTTATTCATTCTTATTGAGTAAAACTGTAAGTGTCCTACACATTTCAAGCAAAGCTTTTGTCTGGGAGGAATCCATATTGTCATCCTCATACAATGACTGGAATAGTTGCTTGTAACAGAATTGGGATCCATTCATCTTCTGAGAATGAGAGTATAGATTTCTGCTCTTGAGAATGAGCTTTGCTTCAAAGCAGGGATGCAGAAAACTTGTCCTTTTTATTTCTTGAGGTATTTTCACTTTTTGTTGTGCTGGCTTCATGTTTAGGATGTTAACCTGTAAATAACAATGTAGCGTCGCTGCCCCCACCCATCTCAAAGTCATTGTCATGTAATCATATACTTATTATTCTCTGTAGTTAGCCTAATTGACAACAGTTTGCACATTCTTTGTTAGCCCCATCTTGTTTTGAAGATACAACTATATTCTCAGTCCTATTGTCTGTTGGGAGCGTTCATCAGAAAGAGTCAAAATGTAGTTTTCACTTTGATTATGGAAAATCGTGGCATTTCATGTCCTGTGAAAAACACAGGAAACTCACTTCTTGGACCATAAATTATTTATTGTATTTGGTATGAGGTGAGGGATTTGGCCAGTATTTCTTAACATCACTTTGAGATGATGCTGTCTGTGAAGGTACAATAAACAGAATTCCTTGCTCCCAGGCACCATATTCCTTTCCTTAGCCTCATCATTGTCATATTTTCAGAACTTATTGCCAATAAGAATTGGGTTATTGGCCACATCCCCTTGCTATGGCTGATGACCTTCAACTGACTCTGGTCCAGACCCAGCCTCCCTCTTCTGTGTCAAGTCTCAGAGTCTGCATATGTTCCAGTTGACCTGGTTTGGAGGTCTATGTTTCAGTCACCTACATCTCCCCCCTGCTTTCTTGATTGTAGGATGGACTCTGGAAGCAGACCTGGAAACATGTACTTTAAGACTTGTAATTCATTCTTGCAGAAAAAAGCTAGCTCTAGTGATGTAGGAGGATAGAAGTAAAGGTGTCAAGATGCTTAGCTGCAGCATAACTGTGAACATTTTGGCAGAAATGTATGGCACAGAAATTCAGTATATACCTGAAGGAAATGGGGAATGATGGTCATTATGGTCTAACATTCCTTACAGATTTAAGCAGATAAGATCAAATACTGTTCATTTTTGTGTAATCATTTTACCAAGAACCTGCTACATAAATAGGTACACATGGTATCGCTAGAGACAAATCCGCTGATGACTTCTGAAAGATTCAAGCAGTTATTCTTGTTTTCTTATATGTATTGCTAGAAATAAATCCACTGTTGTTACAATATACAGTATTATTTTGGGGAATAAAATTATCTTCATATTAATTATTATTTATTGATACTGTGCTCTGAGAGTCTTTTTTGCCAAAGAGCAGGATAAAAAAATCTTTAAATATATAAATATTGTCTAGTAGATTATACATTTTTCTCATTCAAATATATACTTTTCATTGTAGCCACCCCTATTCTTCTTGTTTTTCAGAGAAGATTACTGTGATCTTATTGGGTAAATAGTTGAGGTTAAAATCCATAGATGACAAATTTATTTTTGGCACATCTCTGGTAATCTACATGCCACTTCCCACTAGAAATGCTTGCTTGGTTTCCGCATAATATTTTTTTGGTACTGGGTCTTCTTGTTTGCACAGCCTTTTAAAAAGTTTTGTAATACCTTTAAATATTTAGTTAGAAACATCGCTATCAGATATTATTTCAGTCTCTATTTTGATAATAATTGTTGATTGCGTTTTCACCATTTCAGGATTATTGTAGCTCTCTACATGTATTCCCCCCCCCCTTTGTGGTGGTGTTGCATATTTTTATGATTTGTTGTATTGCTTGTATAATACTCTTTTTTTTTTGGTTTGATGTAATCATAAATCATACACAATTAGGACTGGAACTATTTACATAATGTAATAATAAATAAACTAAATGGAAACTAGACACAAAGTCATGAAAATGGATATGCGCAGGACTGGTATGAGAAGGATCTCTGTGTTTCCACCAGAATTTGGAAACATTTCTTCTTTGAACTACTGTTCCCAGATTTCCCCAGCCAGTATGGCTGGTGGCATGTTGGCTGAAGGATTCTGGGAACTGTAGCCCAAAAAATAACTTTTCTAAGTTCTGGTCTCTACCCAACATGGCTTAAGGAACTGGTCTGACTATCCATAACTTGTCATATGGGTAGACAAAGAGACCCTAGCCCCAGCAACCATCCAGTTGTTTGGGATAACGTCTGATTACAGAAACCACCTACTGTGAAATATTCTCCTCTCCTAAGCCTAAAATGACTGTTCAATCACCTTCTGAAACACTCCAGCCTATAGGCTGACTCTTCCTATCAATGGCCCAGCTGACATATGCCTGTCTATCTGAAATGAGGACCTAGAAAGGAAGGAGCATTCTACATGATGTCTCCCCACCTCTTATTTCCAAGTCCCATAATGTCTGAAAAGGCTCTGATTTTGTGATGCCACCTGTTACCACCACAAGTTCTCTCTTCTGTCTCACTAGGCCATTCCAGGCTCTGAAGCAGGCAGATGACTGGTGCTGCTGGCTAGACCCGACCCAGTAATCCCCATCCCTCAAAGGATTTGCCACAACATACAGAAGATCCTATGTCAGATTTGCCTGTAGAACAAGGCTGAGGGACTTTATGTGGGGTCCAGATGATATCCTCATAAGTCTTCTGGGTCTGAATGTTGTCCATATTGTAGCCATGCACTCTGACATGGTTTGGTCCTTTGCCATTTGTGTGTATGTATGAATACCTGATCAGTAAAAGCTGATGTGGAGTGAATCCACCTAGACCCAGGCACTGGCTGCAAGAGCACTCCTACAGCTGGTACTTGAGTTGGAGTGAACTCTATTCTGTTTGATTTGGAAACAGGCCACCCATTTAAACTACATTTGGGGAAGTCTCATTTTAAAAAAATTACCTTTTTATCTTTTCTCCAACAGTTTTAAATTTCTGTTTTTAAAGAAAAATGCTTTTGTGATTCATTGAAGGGTAGAGACAGTTCTGGGGGATTTGCTGGACTTTGTTTTCAAAAATTGTAGTGGAATATGTGTGCCAGCCATTGTTTCTTTGTCCCAGAATCACAGGTGTAACTTGAGACCTGCAGCACCCAGCAGAGCCTAATCGAATCCTGTCTGCAGTTTTCATGTTGGGAATTGGTCCAGCAACAAATCTCATGCCTACTAGCATGAAATTATTTTTGATGCTGATCCCTACCCTGGTCTTTCCTCCACCTTGCAAAATGTACAACCTTATGAAGAACTCTAGAAAACTTGAAAAATACATCCACTATTTTGTGATATTTTGGTTAGTTCTAAGATTCAAATTCCTCGTGTGTGGATTTTGGATTTTTTATTATGTATCATTGTGACTTTGCTTTTTCTGAAGCTGACTTGTAGTGTGGTCTACACATGTAAAGCTGTACTCAAAGTTGTTTGAAATCTCATTTGTGTACTGACTTTTGTTCTGGACATTAATCTCAGGTTAACAAGAACTAAAAAACACTGCCAAAAGGATTTTAAGGTTGTAGAGACTCTGTGTCAATGATGGGGAGCATAAAAGTTTGTAGCAATAACATTGTCTGTAATAATGGTTTTAATACATGAGTGTATAGCTCTTTAATAATCACAAAACTGATATATTAATAATTTTATGTGACTTCATTTGTTTCTTAGGATCTAAAGAAGGGGTAGGCAAAGGCAGCTTGTGACCCCAATACTCCCCCAGCTTCCCTCAAATCTTCCCCAGTTCTTTGACTTAACCCTCCCATGTATTTCTAAAACCTTGTTTACTAGATGTAATCTGCTTAATCAGATTCTAGTTGACTTAGGGCAGTAGACGTTATTGGATTAATTTTTTTCTTCAAACCCTAAACCACTCTTTCTATACATGTGTAGAATCTTGTTTTCTGTTCTCAGCTCTAGAGGAACTTTGAAATAAATAATGATTGCTCTTAGAAGCCTTGCTTCTAAGAATTATGTGCTATGTTAGCCATTCGTAAATTGGTGCCCTACAAATGTATTGGACTATGACCTCTAGCCATACCGACCATGGACAATGAGAGATTTAAGCCATCTAAAAATTCATCTGGAGAGGCAAACCCATATTCTGAATTATGTAACTAAAGGTTTTGGTGGGTTTGCCAATATGTGAGATGGTGTGCTATACATCATCAATTTTTGCCTGAAATATTATTCAGCACCGCAGAATGGCAGCAAATTAAACAGCATAAAGAAAGGAAAGGCAAAATTGAAGTATTCCATACCAGCAGAGAAATTTTAACTCTTCGCTACAACACAGTAAATAATATTACTTGTCATCAAATATTGACTAATTGATCATTATTGATACATTAAAATGGATTGAAAAAAATGAAAATGAATGTCCTGCTTTTCTGCCACAATTCATGGTTTTCTGAATTTGAAATAAATTGCATGTATATATCTTATATTCAAATTTACACCTGCTTTTGTCAGGTTTTTGGTCTTGATATACAGTCAGCCCTCCACATTTGCAGGTTTCACTTTTGCAGATTTGATTATTCATGGATTATTTGTTGTCACCTCTGCTGCCTCCTTATCCCATTTTTTAATAAGGACTGCAAGCCTCGTGAGGCTGAGAAACTGCAAACGAGGCTTGTAAGTCCCTATTTAAAAAATGGTGTGGGGCAGCTGTGGAGGTGGCAGTAAGTTCCACCAGTCACCTACTTCTGCCTTGTGAATGAACCCTGATGCCTCAAAGGAATCCACGGTGGGCTGAATATGATAATCATACTTTTTTGTGTGTTAAATATGGTTTGGGAGGGCCTAGAGTTATTCACAGTTTTTCCACTTTCATGGGGGTCTTGTGTCCCTAACCCTAGTGAATGTGGAGTAATGACTGTATACTCTATGTTGTAGAAGTTCTATTTCCCTCTGTTATTTCTTATATTGAAATAAATTTGACTGAGTAGTTTAGAAAGTTAAATATAGTTTCCTGCCCCATGAAATGGTTAAAGAAAGATTTCTTTTGTTATAAGAGTGTAACTAGGCATTTGATTACAATGAAATATTTTTCAAAACACAATACGGTAGCTTTCTGAGCTTAAGTTTAAAATAGTAGCTCTGTAAAAGCAGTGTAATAATAGTATAATATGAGCCAGAATAAAGCAAATCATAAAAAGTAACTTTCACAAATCTATATTCAGGTCAGGGGCACAACACTGTAGTCTAAGAATACTTCCATGGAAGTAAATTTCATTTTTATCTTCCAAATTGTGAGTGTGGGTGTATTGTTGAGATCTGAGAATATTTTAATGCAGATTGAGATGATTAACTGCTACAGCTTTTATGCCCAGTAATTGTTGGATTGTGAATGAATGAATGAATGAATGAATGATTTTTTTTAATGATTACTTCTGACATGTTTACACTTGTTACTATTTTACAGAATGCAAAACAAAATGACCTTTTCAGCAGCTAAAGCTGTGAAAAGTCACAAAGCCCCTGGCTCTTACTGTAAAAGTACATTGGCAATGGCAGGATATCCCCTCTAAAAGTGAAACATGGTGGAGCACAAAACAAGACCTTGGAGTGTAAAACAAAACTTTACCATTTAAACTCTTTCTGGTTATCTCAATAACATTTTTTTTAAATGGCTTGCTGTTTTGATTTCCTATGAAACATAGACACATAATCTGTTGGAATAAGGTATCCTTTAAATTTCCTGTCTGAGAAAATCTGTCAGTGAGACATAAAACCGAATGTCCTCTGGTACATCAAGTTCTGCAGGCATTTGTTTTGTAACTTAATAGGAGTCAGGTAAATGGCTTGAAAATTAACAGAAACTGGGTGAATGCCAAATTAAGAAAAGTAAGCAAGTGTTAAGGGACCCAGCATGGAGACGCAGTTTGAATCTTAGGCCATTTCCGCACTACACTGTTATAGTGCTATTATTCCGCTTTCAACATCCTGTGGAATTATGGGGTTTGTTACTGAGGCCAAAGAGCTCTCTGGTTGAGAATTCTAAATGCCCCTTCTTAAACTGCAAACCCCAAGATTGCATAGGATATTGAAAGTGGAATAATAGCACTATGACTGTATAGTGTGGAAATGGAGATCAGGGTTCCTCATTCAGCTGTGGAAACCTGATGAGTGACTTTGGGTAAGTCACACTGTCTCAGCCTGAGAAGATTTTTTTTAGCAAACCTCCTTTGATTAAATCTTGCCTTTTAATCAAAATCCTTTGATTAAATCTATGACAAAGTCAGCGTCAGTTGGAGTCAACTTAAAGGCACACAACAATCACTGTCAAGCTAGTTGTATTTACTGAAGAGAGTGAAATCTTTAAAAAGTTTTTGATATGTAAGATAATTCAAGATAATAGCTTTCTCAGGGCATTACAAAAACAGTGCTAGAGAAAACTTTAAAACGTGTGCTGTATTTCAGAATATAACATTATCTCCTCTAAAGTTATGTATGAATTTAAATTAACTAATGATTAATGTACATATGAAAAAGGGAATGCTAAACAAAACCAACCTTTGTTTTTGAGACCAAACAGTAGTTGCTGCAGAATCAAATCTTGCTTTTAATCTCAGAATTTCAGCTATTACTCATTTGGAGACACTAAAAATTGTCCTGAGAAAATCTGATTAAACCTTTTCAAGGCTTTGATTAAAATGTTGCACTGCTCTTATGATATCTGCATGATCTCAAGAGGCAGGATGCAAGATTAAACGGATTAGGCTTTGTTGGGTACCATTCAGGTTTCGAGATACACCCAGGACTCTGAGCCAAAGGAAGGAGTAGCCATTACATGTTCATGATGGCTAGTTGCTCAGTTTTTGAACATGTAAAATTCAATTGTTACTTAGCTTTATCTCCATGCTTAAGCAAAACACATAGGTTCTTTTTTAAGCAAGTAACAAAATCAAAGGGAAAGGTGACAGTTTTATATTAACAAGGGTGTGAATTAATTTTGGGTGGGGCTTTGAGAAAAAAAATCTATGGAAGACAAATTTGTTACAAAATGGGTGAAAGCACTTCTGGTAGGATCAGAGGATGCTGTTTGAGAGAAATCATCATTCCATCTAGCCCAGTACGGTTATATCTGACTGAGGCCATTTCCGCACTACACTCTTATAGTGCGATTATTCCACTTTCAACATCCCATGGGATCCTGAGGTTTGCAGTTTAGGGAAGCACTGGCTGGCCCCTCCCTAAACTGCAAACTCCAGGATTCCATAGGATGTTGAAAGTGGAATAATTGCGCTATAACAGTTTAGTGTGGAAAATGCTTGACAGTGGTCCTCCAGGCTGTCAGGAACCATTCTGCAAGCCAAAACATGGTGTCTTGCTTTACTCACAGTGTTCCAGACTTAGCAGTGCAATTGTCCAGTTAAAAATGTATATATTAGGGGAAGTGTACCATATTTTCATTATAATGGAATTGTACGTGTTTCAATTTGCGTATTAGTTTGGGAAGCGTGAATTAAACAGCAAACTGAAAACTTTTTCTCTGACCCCTAGTGTGTTCGCATTAAATGATTTATTGTTTTACCTAAATTTAAAAACATTTATGTCTAGAATTTCTAGAATGGTCTTGATGTTCAGAAAGTTGTCTTGCTAATGATCAGAGTCATTGCATTTAGATGCAGTTTCATCCATACTTAGAACTTAGATTTACTTCTAAGTAAATAAAAATAAAAATTGGGTTTCTAGCAACCATCTTTCTTCTTTAGTGTATCAGGCACTTCACATATGTAATCCCAGCAGTCTTTGCAGTAGTCCTGCAATGTAGATCAGTAGGAAAAGTAGAAGAGTGCAATTGTTGTTAGTGTTGCGCCTTCAAGTCATTTCTGACTTATGGCCAGAAATGACTAAGGTAACACTATCATTGGGTCTTCTGGAGCTGAGAGTGTGTGACATGCCCAAGGTCACCCATTGGGTTTTGAACCCTGGTCTCCAGGGGCACATTCCAGCACTCAGACCGCTGTACCGCAGGGGCTCACATTACTGGTGGATAAACTTGATCGAGAAAGCCACAGCCCTGAGTTTGCAAGACCCAGGGCTGTTGAAGACAGGGTGATTTGAGGGGGGTGTCTCTCATTCATAGAGTCTCTCTACATCAAAATCAGCCTGATGGCAGTTAACAACAGCAACAAATTTACCTCATAACATGAGACAGAAAACGGGGATTGAGAATGAGAATATTTATGTTTATGGTTGAGATGAGATTTTAAGACTTTTGATCCTCAGTATTATTTTGTCTCTTGCTCTCAAACATGCCATCTTCCCAAGAAAGACGCAACTGTGGACAGGATCCTGAAATACTGGTCCCCCTTTCCCTTGGCACCTCCTTCTGTACCTAGTTGGCATAAGGCCATAAGTGCTCCTCTGAATTTCTTACTTTGAAGATGACTGCCTTCAGCTTTTCCTGTCCATAATGGAGGACTCCTGTAAATTCAGCAGGGGTAGAGTCACTGGAAGGCCAAGTTCTGCTTGCCTTTCTAAGGGCCCTCCCAAGTCCAATGGTACGTGAAGTGGGGGTTATTTTAGCCTCTTGACTTGGGGAAGATGCCTACCCTAGTACTGGAGTGTACTGGAAACTATCTGCGGTTTTGCAGCCTTGAATCTGCCTGGACTAAAACAGTAATGAATAGCTTGCCTTGATTTGATCTGATTTACTGTGACCTGTCTATTACCTGACCTATTTGACTCAATCTGATTTACTCCACTCAGACCTGTCCAGCATAGTTTGTTTCTGCCCTCTTGAGTCTTGAGCCTCAATAACCAAGATAAGTACACATCTGTGCTCACACCAGTTTCCCTGCCTTCCACAAGGAGAGAAATCTGTCATTTCTAATGGATTCTATGGAGTTACATGTTTTCAGGCAAACGTTTAGTATTGTCGTTAGATGTATAATATAAAGCAAATTTAGTAATTTGGTAATCATCTTGAAACAAGAAGGGAAATTATATCAATAATCTAGGTCTGCTGTAGAGTTTTGTTGTTTCCATTGACAAAAACAAACAGGCATTTTCAAGCTGATCTGGTACAATGTAGGTTATATTTTATATCCGATATGGGTTCATGCTTGGCCATGGAAACCCGCTGGGAGACCTTGAGCACATCACATACTCTCAGCCCCAGAAAACCCAGTGATAGATTTGCCTTAGAGTGACCATAAATTAGAAAGAACTTGAAGGCCCACAATAACAATGTCACTTTATTTGGTTCTCTTCTCTTACTTTTAATATGAGAGTTTATTTTTGAAATGTGAAAAAAATAAACCAAAACTAAGGAAAAACACACTCTACAGTACAATGAGATCATGAATGAAGAGGAAAGGAACTCAGTGGTTTCAGTCCTTAGTGTATCATGAGTAAAACTGAGATTCATTTCATGGAATAAGTTAACTCGCAGTTGAATTTGTTTACTTAAAGGGACAGAATAAAGTAGCACCTTTTAAAGGCAAGAAGAAATGTGACAAGAGTCATCAGCTATGCAACAGCAGCACCTAGCATTATTGCTAAAGACTGTATTACCAGGATTTCTCAGGTTGTACTAGCTACTGTCTCAGGTCACAATAAAATTAGTGACAGCAAACAGTTGTCCTTCATCTATTGTCTAATTTTCTTAAACTGTAATCCCAAATTACTTTCATGTCACTATGTAGTTGGCAAAGGTTCCAGATAAACTAATTCTTCATCATTGTCTTGTTGGGAATATGTGGCATGGTTTTTTCAGTGAAAAAAAAAACAGTTTTTTTGCATTTGGAAAACGAACCTTTGGCTGACCCTACAAATTAGCTTATTAGCAAACAAGTCCTGTGGGAAGCACTTACTAGTTGTGCTGTCATCCCTTTTCATATTTAATTTATTAAAAGCCTTGGTTGAAATTCATAATTTGTATTACTTCAGGATTTAAGATTCCCTAACATGTAAAGATATGGGAACACTTATTGGACAGTTATCAAACAGAATATTTCATTTATTAATTTTTTTCTCTGGTACTTCCATTTCCACAATGGTTCTGAAAGAGATGATTTCTTGCTTACACTAGTGGTAAAAGATTGCTAAGGTACAGGTCCTTCAAAAGGGTTTTCTTTCTCTCTCTTTTACAAAGGAGGAATAGCAGTGTCCTCGCTGTGAAAACAGTGCATTGTTATTTTCTTTTCAAATGGTGATACTGTGTCTATTTATCTCCCTCTTTTTGCCAATTTCCGTGCCATTCACACGGTGTCTTCAATGAGAATTAAACCGTTTCTGTTAGTTTTAGTTCTGCCTTCATGCTGAGAAGGAAAATAGAGATGACCCCATGCACCTTTGCACTGTGTGTGGAGTATTATTGTATATGCAGCATTTAAGGAAGGGAGATCTACAATCTCTGCCCAGTAATCAAGTGTGTTGGATGCAATGAATTACAGGGTGTTGGATGCAATGAATTACAGAATGTTGACGCAAGCAAAGTGAAGGGAGATGCTACTTCACACTACGTGTATGCAATGTGCTAGTCTAGAAATAATCTGAACTACTGGGTTATTCTGAGAGATGCTTGCAAATAGACTAACAAATCATTCTGCGTCTTGCCACGTCTTTTGGGTTGAATAAAGAAGTAGCAGTCTACAGGAAGCACTGAGGCACTGCAGCACACCAAACATGCAGTTGTCAATTTTGGTCACAATTTTGGGCTGGTTTTCAGCTGAAAAGAGGCCTGGATATATGCGTGTGTGTTAATTCCTTTATTCAAAACTATTGCATTTCCGAGTGACCCCCCCAAAAAAGTCCAAAAAAATCAAATGGGGAGGTTGGGGCAATGTCAGAGAATTTCAAAGGTTGCAAAAATGGATTCTTGTGCAACCCACAGGCCACACTTTCCCCACTCCTGGTCTACACTGAAACCCAGCACAGGGGAGTTTTCCAGATGGTTCTGCATATGTTGTGGAGGTTAAAGAGCAGCTCCACCCATGAGAGTCCAAAAAAAAAAATATCCGACTGAACTGGTTAATTTTGGAATCTGACAGATCCTAATCTGGTCATATTTCGAACTATTAATTAGGCCAGAAGATGTGAATGCTGGTGATAGATCTATTAAAGGATCCTATTGCACCAACACTTGCAAGTTAAATCTACTAATCAATCAGAAGTAGATACCAACCATTTTTTCACACAGATTTATGGACATTTGGCTAGTTACTTGTGCAGTGAAAGAAAACAATTTAGTACAGCATTATTTTTGGGGGAGAGAGTAAACCTTTACTTCTAAGTCTTCTGGTCTTACTCACCATGTTTAACCAAGGAAGTAGCTATTTGGAAGTCTTTTTCATGCTCCAATAAAGAATGGAAGAGAACAATTATGATTTTGATTTTGTCATCAAGAATTTTCTGGTGCTGTTTTTGATATCATTTTATATCTACCACACAGGTAGGGTTTTTATTTACATGGTGCCATTTTATAGAAAATTAGTACAATGGGTTTAGCTCATATAACAACATTTGGAAAGGAGAGACTTTACAGATCAAAATAAGCCTTAATGAACTCGTCTTCAGATAGATTTGTTACTTGTTGGATTTGAACTGGGAGCTGTTGGGAGGCAAATTGCAGAGAGGTGATTTGAGGTGTTGAATAAACATCAAAATAATGAATGATGACTACTGTGGTTTTTCTAGTTCTCCACACAGGCGGACCTATGCCATAGCACAAGAGTCAGGTGTGGCATTTTCCTTGCAATGTCTGTCGCTCTGTCAAATAAAAGTAATCCCGCCTTGCAAAGTGCTGTTAAAATGGAGTTGGGAAACCACAGTGGTATGGCTGGAAAGCATTAGCACACCACAGTTTGTCAGGATGATATTGACCTCAGCATGTTTAGATTGCATTTCTGGGTTGTGATTCACATTAAGATGAATATCATGCTTGTATTTCTTCTGTTAAGATGGTAAATTTCTGGATGCTGATTGTTTGTAGTGAGCAGTATTCATGAAGAGGGTGCAATGTGTTTAGAACATGCATTATAAATATGCAATGCACAGTAGTTAGGGAAGGCTTATTTATTAATACTTTATACAGTTTCGTGATTTAATACAGCAGTGGGCAACTGTGGTGGGTCCAAGGGCCATTTCCTCACCTTTGGACCCTGGACTGCTCAGATGCCTCCCTAAAACACAGAAGTGGCCAAATGCATTTCTTTGTTGTTTTTTTTGGTGTTAAACCATGCAGGGGTGAAACATGATTAAAAGATAAATTTCTCCTGTTGGAGGCTTCATGGGGACAATTCACTCTTTTTAAAGCTCATTAGAAGGGTAGTCCATGGGGTCTGGAAGGGTCAAGGACTGCTTATCTGTTGCTTATCCCCACTGATGAGATGACAAAACTGAGGCTGTCATACTTAGAACACAACCCTACTAAGTGGAAAAGAAAATAATGCTTGGTAAAGGGAAGACAGTAGAAAAAGAGGGAGACTGCATTGCAACTGGATTGATTCCATTAAGGAACCCATGACCCTGAGTTTGCAAGACATGAATAAGGCAGTTAATGACTGAGACTCCTGGGGGTCTCTCTTTTATTGCTGTAAGTTGAAGTCAGTGGCAAATAGCAACAACAAATCCTTGCTGTAGTGTATATCCCAGCTTTCCTGAGCTTGTGGTCTTCATCTGTGTTGGACTACCATTTCCATTGGCCTTTCTAGCTAGAAATAGCAGGAGTTGTGTTTGAGCACATCTGGAGGACATCAGGTTAGGAAAGGCTGGTATCCCATCTCATCATCAGGTCTATATAGAAAATAACATTTAGTATGCTGGCCTTATTTCTAGTGACTATAATAATAGCTTTCTTCAAAAGCTGAAATCATAAACACACATATGAGAGAGAGAAAGAGTAAACATTTTTAAGAAACTACTGGGTGCAGATTTCTGCTTACTTTTATTTGTATATTGAACAGTGACATAGGTTGTACAACCCCTGCAAAAGGTTGTGCTCATGTATTTGACTCAAGTTCATTCCAGGCAATGCTTTATAGCCTGCCTCTCACTTGCTCACAAGGGGTGGTTACAGTTTCTTTGTGTAAGAAGCCAAGTTTCAAATTATTTGATGTTCTCTGTCTTATAGACATGGAGTTTGAAAGAGAGAATGGCTCTTAAAGGCTTTGAGACTAGCTTCCATTATCTCTCAGTCTTACTCTTGAGAAGGCTTGTAGGGCTCTAGGTGGCCTACTTGGCTTTGCATTAAATCTGTTGATTATCTGTGAAGTGTAGCATGAAACCATTAGCCACATCTTCTGTTTATCTTCACAGATATGTAATTTAGTCCCAGTCCTTGGTACTGTGTTTGTTCTTTTTCCTGGTTCTGTTCCTGTTTAACATCTGCATAACTGGCAAAAAGTGGCAGGTGAACCTTTCCCCTCAACTCTACCTTTGTGCCACAAAAAGGCTGAATGGAGAGGAGCACCTGTTCCACTCGTCAGTTTCTGCCAGTTATGCAAGGTTGTTTCTAAAGGCAGAAGTGGCAGCCCCAACAAAACTGTCATATGTTTGCTTTTCTTTCTGTAAAGTGATCATGAATAGCACTGCCTACACATTACTGTTCACAATAATAACATATAATAGATTCTGTAAGAAAATCCTTCCCAGTTTATTCCAAGCAGGGTATTCTTAGTAATGACTTGACAAAGGCACTTAATATGTATCACATTTTCAAGATCATTTTCATTTATTGTTTTGCAAACCTATGTTGATTATTCATTTTTAATGTGACTTTTTCTGTTATTTGCATTCCATACACCCTTAAGGCAAATTAGAGGTGGAAAGCTGACATGACAGCCCAATTGTTGTGATTATAAAGCAGTTACTGTCACAGCTGTTTTCACACTTGCAGAATCTGTACTCTAAAGACATCAGCTGATAGCCATGTGTTACATTAAGTGCAAATGTTAAGCACAACTGAGACTGAAGAAGTGGATTTGAGGACAATTTAGCATTTTACTTTTATCTCTTGTGCAGGAAAAGACTTAATATTTGTCTCTGTGTTAAATGCAGTAGCACAATAGGAATGTTTTAAACTATGCTTCCTTCTCTTGGTGCACTCAGAAAGGCTTGACTCACCCAACACTGTTGCTGCAAAATAGAACCAAGACCTTTCAGGTCTTGACTGGCTTTGATATATTTAACATCTGACATTTTCCTATCCTTTTCTCAGGCTGTTTTTGTCATCACTCCCGTCTGTAAATGTGTGTTCCTTGTCATTCATATAACTGTCCCCCAAAGGCAGCAGCATCATGCATCCTGAGACTGGACCACAATCCAGCCAAAGTTGACCCTTTCAGAATTTTTATTTGAAAGGGAGAAGAGTTGTGTGTTTGTGTATGTGCCTTCAAGTCATCTCTCAACTTATGGCGACCCCATGAATTTCACAGGATTTTCTTAGGCAAGGAATGCTCAGAGGTGCTTTTGCCAGTTCTTTCCTCTGAAAAATAGCCTACAACACCTGGCATTCATTGGCAGCTTCACATCCCAGTACTATCAGGACTGACCCTGATTAACCTCCAAGATCAGACAGGATCTGATGACTTTAGGCTATTTAAGAGTTACTGTGAAATTATTAAGTGAAATCAATGTGCTTTCATTGAGTAGATTATGGTCTTCTACACTTTTCTAAAACTGTCTTGCTATTTCTTCTGACTCTCAATAGCCTAATGGGCATGATATATCTTTCTTCCGCCCCTACATAATCAAGAAAACAGAGATCTTCTTTCTATAGATACTGAGGTTCCATTGTCAGCTGTTGTGGCTAGAAGCTTCTCATGGATATCAATCTGATCAATTTTTAAAATTACTGATGGCCATTGCTACATCCTGTGGTAAGGTAATGAATACACTAATTTTGCACGGTGTAGAAAAAGTTAATATAGGAAACCTACTGCTTATCAACTTCAGGAAAGCTGATGTTTCCTCGATCTGGTCAGTGCCTCTAAATAGTTCATAATTTTGGAAATGCATTTCTGTATCACTATTCTTGTTGTTGTTGCTGCTTAAACTTAAAAGCCTCATAATGCATAGCCAGGGTGTTCAGGTGGAAAAAGAGGAAAGGGCTCCTTCTTTTTTGTTTGAATAATTTTTATTAAACACACAAAACAAGTTCTTATAGATAAAACAACATATAAGGATCAATCACACAAGACTGCACCAAAATACAAGCATTAACCAGCAAAACACCAATTCACATAAATCTAAACAAAACACAATAAAAATAACAAACAATAAACAACTACTTAGTCAACTAAAACTAAACACATTACAAGGGGGAATACTAATTTGACTAATAGAACTTCCAAGCCCCAGTTGATAGAAGAAGCTGATTTAGTATTTTGAGTTATAACTAAGTTAAACATAAACTTGATAAAAAAGAACATGGTCACTTTATCACATGCTCACATACAAAAAGAAAAAAAATTCTGCTACAGATATCTAAACTTTTTATACTTTATAATTCAGCCATATATTTATTTGTACTTAAATCTTAAATTTAAAAGAACCTTCCCCAAATTTCTTAGCAAAGCTCAAAAATTTCTCCCACTTTTTTCTATACTCAGTTGTTGAACCATCTTTTAACATTACCTTTAACTTATCCATTTCCACTAAGTTGAAATGTTTTACCACCCACTCTTCTTACATTGGTATCTCTGCTTCTTTCCATCCCTTCTCAAACAGAAATCTAGCTGCTGTTGTCATGTGTTGAGGAAAATTCTGATCAGAATTCTGTCTTTGAACAGACCTAGTAAACACATCTCTGGCATCAACTTCAATTTAATTTTCCTAATATCTAATTTTCCATCAATCAATGAATCATAGTCCTTTTTTAATGCTTTCTCATAAGTCTACCACATATGATTAAAAATTCCTTATTGTTTTTTACATTTCCAACAAAGGTTTGGTGAATCATTATACATTTTTGACAGTTTTTCAGGTATAAGATACTATCCGCACATAAGTTCTCGCTTAAATCATAAATCAATTTACATTTCAGGCTTTTTGTCCACATTTTCCCCACTGTTCTAAATTGAGATTATGTCCAACATTTTGGGCTCATTTAATAATGTATTCTTTAATATGCTCATCTTCCGTTTCAATTTTCAACAAATATTTATACATTTTATCAATTAAATTATCATCATCTGTTCATAATTGTTCTTCAAATTTTTATTTGGATGTTTCAAAACCAAATAAATTTTTTAATGCATCTTAAAATGCTCAGTCAATGGTTTATATGCAAACCAACTGATATTTATTCCTTTTTGCCTCAAAATGTCACTTGCTTTCATTTGGCAATGTGTATTTTCTAACAAGATATCTTTATAAGTTATCTATTTATCAAAAACTTAATTTCCCTTTTAAACCATGCTTTATGGGGAAAAACCCATAAAGGCATCCTTGAACCTTGACTTGTCTATATTCTAGACTGTCTGTATAGGGTTTCTCAAATAATGATTATTAAAATCTACATTAGCTTTAATCTTATACCACAAAGTCTTCTGGCACAAAAAGGTTCCTTTAATGGTAAGGCAGAAAAGAGAATGTCAGCTTCTCATCAGAACTTAAGAAAATTAGTTTTTTGGACGCTAATATTCAGAATCCATCAGTCAGCAAGGGCCTTGCGGCTTTTCATGGAAGGTAGAGGAGCCTTGTACTCTTTTGTGTCTGACTGCCCCTATTTGTAAGTTTACCTTGTAATCCCTTGTCATTTCATTTGTCTTTTACGGCACCTTTCCCAGCTGTTCATCATGCTTTCTGAGAGGTGTCATCGTAAACCATGGTGATTGGATAACCTTGTACTTTTGTTAAGGATATTAAAATCTGGGGCTAGGCATGCGACTCACATAGAGATATGAGGAACTCTTGCTGAGATTCTAGTCAAGACTGGCTGCATTGGCATGATGAAATAACACTTCAGCAATTTTCCTACCCTTCTTGAGGAGTCTTGCCTTTAGCACAGGACTGAGATACCATTTTTTATGGTAGTTTCTACAGTTGGTATAAGATAGATTATTCTGATTCTTAATAATCACAGGATTCTTTTCTGGATGCCTGGGCACCATCCGTTTAATGATCTGTTCTAGATCATTAACGATTCTGACATTATACTGACCAGTCAAGACTTGCCTGAATGATTCTTTCCCTTTTTGGAGACAAGGACCTCATCTGTTTTCCAATATGCTGCAGCACACTGAATTGACATTTTTAATGAGATTTGTAATCTACTCATAGGTCTTTCTTGGGTAGTTATGTCCAAAACATTTCCTATCATTTTATTGGTAGAGTTCAGATTTTTGCCTCAGTGTGCCCTACCACTTCTGTCATTCTGCTGATTGGTTATGTAAATTCAGAGAAAAGGCAAGAGATCTTTTTTGGAGTTCTTCAGTTTGGTTTTGTAAAATACTTTTTGGAGTATGAGTAAGGGACAGGATGTAGAGGGGTCTGGCATCTTGTCTTAAATTGTTGTTCCTGAATGCTTCCAGTAGTGTGTTGGGAGGAGATCCCTTTTTTCCACCATTTATTTTTGTGATGGTGGTTTCAAGGAAGAGTTGAGAGGAGTGCATAGGAACAAAACAACAGCAAAAAAAAAAAAAAAAAAGGCAGTGATGATATAGGCAGCTCATAGGCCATGGGATTTCCAATGTGTTTTAATGGAAGGGGCATTTGGTGAAAACCAGTTGCAGTCAAAGTTGCAGTTTTTCATCAGTAGCCTTTGGTGAACTATTTGTAATCTAAACCAAATATGGTAGAGAGCAAAAATGAAGCTACTTTATTTCACTAGGCTTTCTTGTACTATACAGAACTACTAAACAGAGATGGGCATATCTGCCAATTTTGCTTCCTGCCACATTTGAATTTTGAAAATTTTGGTAAATTCTGATCAAAAACCGATTGGTGTGAAATTCTTAACCAGCCCTACAATTTAAAATGTTTAACCTGCTGCTATGTTCTTACACAAGCAGCAAAGAACAAGCATGTTCTCACTTAGAATAATGTTTGTGTGGGTAAACCATCAATACATAGGCCTGGTTCCAAATAATTATTCATATGTCCTCATAAGCTTTAGAATACCCAGTGTGATTTTACATTTATTCCATTGAGTGATACATTGTCCTCCATATACTTCCTGCAATTCCAGTAAGCCATGACCGTCAAAAGCAAATAAAAAGCAAAACAAAAAATCCATCCACAAAAAGAAGGTGTGTGTGTGTGTGTGTGTGTGTGTGTGTGTGTGTTCGTTCTGTAGTTTTTCTGCCAGGAAGAATGACTAAACAGCAGGAACCAAATATTCTGTTTATTCTGCTCTCTAGATCCAGAGATGTTATGGATGACTGTCAGCCTAAATACTCTAAAGTTACCCGATCCCATCTGATCTTGGAATTTAAGCAGGGTCAGCACTGTTAATACTTGGATGAGATACTGCCAATCAATACAAGGTATTGAAGGCTATATTTCAGAGGAAGGAGCTAGCAAAACCACCTCTAAATGTTCCTTGCCTAAGAAAACCCGATGAAATTCAAGGGGTCACGATAAGTTGACAGGTAACTTAAAGGCGCGCACGCGCACCCCCCCCCCAGAGCAGCCAGGAAATGTCCTGGTCAGATTAATTTCTAAGGTAAATTCAACGTCTTCGTACTAATCTTCAAGGTTCTCTGGCAGCTTCCTTCGAATCTGGTGCCTTCCAGTTACATTGGACAACACTCTGCATGAATACCAGCCAGCATAGTATTATTATGGGGATTGGGGGGAGTAGGCTCTTCTACATGGACAAGACATGTGGAAATGCAAGTGATGTGCACGTGTTTGTAAAGTAACTATCAGCCTTTTTATTAGAACAGTATACTTCCCTCAACACTGTCTGCCAGGAAAATGCTTTTTTGAATCTTTTTAATCAAAGATAAGAGCAATTCTAGGTAGGTGCAGGATACTAACTGTGGGGGGCCCAAAGAAGCTAAGACAAGACACTTGCTATTTAACCTTTTCTTTTGACAGGCAGCAGGGGGTGGGTGGGTGGAGAATACAAAGCACTGATTTTTTTTTATACTATTGGAGGATGCAATTTTACTTATTTTCTGGTATTTATTCCTGTTCGATCTTGGCTTTATTATTTATGCAGCACATGGAAAGTGTTAATTTTGTATTTTTATGGGTTGCAGTCTGGTACCTTATGCATCAGACAGATTGGGAGAGAAGCGAAATCTTCACTCTTTCCTGGATCAAAGGAAAAACAGTACTGAGCAGCAGTGCCTAGATATATGTACATCTTTATGTAAATCTACATTTCCATCTTATCATTTGGAACCTGGCTAAATCTTGTGACAACTTTAAAGATGATGAAGAAATTTGTTATGACACAGGATTTTATTCATGGCAATCCACTTCATCATATGCATGAAATATTCTGTTCCGTTATAAGGGTATATGGTCATGTGGGTCAGAGTGGAAGGGTAGCTGGAGGGAGTGTAAACAGCAAGTGGAAAGGGAAATGAAATGCAGAAAGTGCAAATGGTAATACAGTTGGCTGTCCACATTCACTAGAGTTAGGGGCACAAGACCCTTGCAAAGCTGGAAAAATCACAAATATAAAAATATGTGTGTGACTGTGGGAAGGGGGCCAAGGCATGGCAGGGAGCATGGGCACCCAGGATTTAACACAGATCAGGCAAAGGAGAGGGAAGGGGGGGTCAATACGGTGGCCCTATGTTTCCTATCTCTCACTCATCTCCCTCATTGCATGTGTGTGTGGGAGACTGGGAGAGGGTTTGTGGTGTTGAGAAATCAGGCTGCGATCCATCCTCAGCTGGCCAAGGAGTGGCTGGTGGAGGAGGAGGAGAACTAGAGGTGGCTTTTTAAAGAGCTGTATGGTCTAATTGGAAGGAAGATTCCCCCTGAAAAGAGGCCTGTGAGATGAGGGGCAGGGATTGGAGGAACTCACAGATAATCACATGGCTGAAAGTCAAACACGGAGAGCTGACAGTAGTTACCTTTTAACAGTGCCTGTTCATAAAATTGTAGTTGTTACTGGGTGACGATGGTGAATAATAACTGTTAATAAAGTAATTGTCTGGAAAGTATCTGAGGCTTGGCAGGTGCAGCTTGTCATAAAAGGGTGAGGAAAAGTGCATTTTGTGATTCCTTTACAGAAGATTTTGCCAGTGCTTAGCTTAGCTTCCCTACTGCCTGCCCAAAGAAGTCTTTTCAAATTGCCCTCAATAACTGTTGACACACTGTCAAGTTCCTCATAGGCCTCTTGGGCAAACAATTCTCTCTATATTTTTGCTTATCTGTTGTTATCCTTCCCTGCCTTTTGTTTTGTCCTTTTGAACATAGCTGAAGGACCATTCCAGGTAATCACAGAAGAGCAGTGATTTCCTAATGGCTTTCATTGATAACTACTGCAGGCTCAGAAACATGGCTGTGTCATAAAGATTTGGGTAGAGGCTGTGAGTTGACTACCAGTAGCGAACAGATGCTGAAAAAGAAGTGTCTTGAGTAAATATGAGCAAAATAAGAACATGCAGAAAACAAACTAGAAGCAAAATCCCACCAAATCTTTTCCTTTACTAGACCCCTGGGCAATCTGCTTGACAGCTTTTATTATTTCTACCATCATATTTGGTCAGAAATACCTGTCAGTCATGTTCAGTGCAAGATTCTTTCACACTCTGGCACATTCTCCTAGACTGGAATAAAAGGTATTAGGAAATAAGCAATTTTTTTTGATTCAGCTTCTCTCAGCCTTCTCTGCAAATGAAACAAATTAATTTGAAAGGCTCTCTTGAAGAGTAAGTTGCTCACTTGTTAAGAGACTTACAAATGTCAGCAGCTAGTTAAACTTCCCCTTTTAAAACCGGGATATTTCTCCACATTTTGATTTTATGAAATAGCTTAAAAAGGATACTAAATTCAATGTGTTTCTTTTTTTTTTCAAAAAAGGAGAGTGCTGAGTTTCCATTAATGATAACATCACCAAACATTGAAAACACAAGCAATATTGAATATTGTTTGATGATAATCTAAATTCCTGTGCCAGCACAAAAACAGCCAAATTGAGTTTACTGATTACTTTGTTGCTGTGTTTATTCTATGAGATACAAATTATAAAATATTGTATAAGGGATGAATTAAATATAGTAAATACAGTTTAAACTCAGCAACAAGATGCTGTTCACCTATCAGAAATGTAGCTTATATATGTTGATTACCTAAATTTATTTTTCCCAGTATTCAATAGACCTTGACAAATTTTAAACAAAGTATATTTTTTTAGCCTTAAATGAGTATAAGACATAACTTTCCACACTGCTGCATACTCATACTTTTGAATTGTCCATTCATCCAGTACCCTGTGCAACGGATCCAAGCAGTTACAGTCATACAATTCAGTCACTAATTCTCAACATATGCTTAATGAGCATATGAAAAATCAAGATTTTGTGTCTTTTTTGTTACTGCTGCCTCCAGTGTCATAACATTGTCATGGATGGAAGAAGGAAAGCCCTCTTTAACACCTGCCATGATCCAGGGCCATGGGAATCTACCTTTGTCTCTCACAAATAACTTCAACCAAGAGGCAGGCTAACTGGGCCCTATTCATTGCCAATGAGGGAACAGAGGGAGAGAACTCACTTCCACTTCCCTGGCAAAGGGATCCCACATCTCCCACTACCTCTAATTGTGGGACTATAGGTGTAAGAGGGATAAGAACAATCTCATCCCATTTAAGGAACGAGGGCCTGCAACTGGTATTCAAGCAAGAGCACCAGCAATGGAAGAATGCCGTGGGTTAAGCTGAATATACCTACTTGTTTTCAGCTCATTCCCCTGTTCTGGTCTTGAAGAACAGATATCCTTCTTAGCATTCATTTCCTTCTCCTTCCTTTGTGTCTCCTGTTTTTCTAGTTTATAAATTTCTCCCTCCCTCTCTCCCTCTTTTGTTGATGTAAACCAGTTTGGGAGACAGTAGCTGAGAAACTTCATCCAAGTATAATGTTTTGTCCGTGCAGTTCTGTCTATGCACTGTGAAGCCTTGCAAGGAGTCTTCAGCAATTTCTGCTTGTTGGTGAGGAGGGGAGACAGTTCAGGCAATGAAAAGGCAGCTGGTCTCAGCTTGGATGGGGAAAAGAGACAAGGGTTTGCTCACAGACAGAATGTATCGTTCGTTTTTGTCCCCTCAGAGTCCAGAGCCACTGCATCTTCACTGTCTCCTCTTCCCACTGGTAAACAACAGCTACAATAGCAAAAGCCCATCTTGGGGTATAATATCTGTAGGAGATGAGGCTTTTGTGAGGCTATGGAAGACTGAAGAATAGCTCCCTGCATCTTGTTCAACAAGAAACATAGTAACATGGAATTATAAAATCTTATGGTTGGAAGAGACTACAATGACCCTCTAGTTTGTCTTCCTGACATGCACAGTTACAGTACTCCTAAAAGTTACCCAGCTAGTCTCTGTATAAAGACCTCCAAAGAAGACCACCCTCTGAAGCAATCTGTTTCACTGTTGAACACTTCTTACAGTAAAAATGTTCTTCCTACTGTTTTAGTGGAATCTCTTTTCTTGCAATTTGAATGCATTGGTTCAAGTTCTAGTCTGTGCAGCAGGAGAAAACAAGCTTGCTGTGTCTTCTATATGACATCCCTTCAGATATTTGAACATGGCTATTGTTGTAGGTGCTGGCTGCCCATTGCCAGGCAATGAGTGCAGGGCTAGTAGGAGGCCATTCACAGTCAGAGACACTAACAGTCAGTAAAGCTTGCTTGTTCAGGGTGGAGCAGAAGCATCATCAAGGTTTAGTCCAGGAATCCAGCAGGCAACACAGTTACAGTCTGGGGTCAGAGAAGCCAGCCAGGCAGACAGCAAGCAAAGATTCTGTAGCACACAAAACAAGGGCTATCAAACACACAATTTGTTTCTGGTGTCAAACCACCACCTTCTGCCTTCCTTAAAAAGGCTGGAACCAGCTGGCTCTCATTGCAGCCTGATTAGCTCCTGGTGTGCTTGTGTCTGTTTGTTCTCCTTTGAGGCTGCTGTTCACCTGGAGAAGCTGATTCCTGGCCCATGACAACTATCATGTCAAGGCTAGTGAATAATTTGTTGGACCTTACGATCTTGGCAGAATGTGACTTCCAACACATATCAGAGTGGTTGGAGTTTTATATTATTACTCTCTCACTCATTTCAGATTGGTCATTTGTTTTAGGAAGGCATCATTCAGATCTTCAGTCTGACTTGGGATCTATAGTAGACATTCATAATAAGATCACCATAGTTTCTTTCCCCTTTGATTTTTACTGAAGGGCTCTCAGCTTGTTTTTTCATGCTCTGAATTGTGGATCTCCTCACAGGTGTACACATCCTTGGCATACAGTGGTATTCCTGCTCCTTTCCTGTTTGGTCTATTCTCTGCTATTACTACATTCCAATCACGAGACTCATTTCAACAAATTTCAGTGAGTCCTATTAAATCGTATCTGCCTTTCTGTGTTAAAAGTTCAGTGTCTACATACATCCGCAGAAGCCACACGTAAAAACACAGGAAATAAGTAAATAGCATACCAACAACAATGAAAAATCCATCTTTTTTTTTTTAAAACCTGATTTTGGAAAAGAAGTTTCAGGATGTTTGTCCTGTAAAGAGAAAATAAGATTTTCTTGGGAGCAGCAATTTTTGCTGACACACTCCTCTCCTTGCAGCTTCCTTTCCCTATCCCAGACTGTTCCCCAGATTTTTTAGGGGAGAAACTGAAAGAACTTGCAGGGGAAAGGGGGACTTTGTGAAAGTCATTTCTACCTTTTCTGCTGGTGGAAGGATCCTATCCTCAAGATCATGAGCAAGATTCTAGCCAAAGTTTGTGGAGTAGGTAAGCAATGAGGAGAAGAGCAAATGTAAACAGACTGCAACAATTACATTAAGTTTAAATATAGGTACACTAGGCCCAGTGATCATTCACAAGGCAGTATTGATAACATTGGCATGAGTATGCTAATTAGTACCTCCAGTGGGATACAAATGCATTGTCCTGTTTCAAATAAGAGGTGATAAGAGTTAACCTTTTTGATATGTAACTAAATTGGTGCTCAAACAATGGAATCACCCTTTGATGTGTTCTTTTTCCCCAAGAAGAATTACTTTAAAGTCTGTGAAGCAACATCCTGGGGAAATGAAATGTTTTTCCACTTTTCTCTAAAGATTTTCCTTTTGGTGTCAAATTTGTGTACTTTTATTATTTGGTGTAAAGATAGGCTGCTGGCACTATTTGCATTACAAGGGATGGTACTTATGTGGCCTTGTAAGTGAGTGAGGCCTGTGGGCTGACTACCCGTCTCATCTACCAACAATTAGTAATGATTAACGTGTTGGTTCAGCATTCTCCTGCATTGAAACTTTTGGTAAATACAGATAAAGAGAAAGCTGGAATTATGCTGGTTTTGGAATTTGACCTCCTACATTGCAATTTTCCATATTTTGGTAAATACTGATCAATTTACCAGAATTTATCATAGCAGTGTGACTTGACCCTCTGTGTGGCATGTTTTGTTTTCTTAAGGAATGGGAATCCATATATAGTATCACATTGATACTGGCATTGCTTAATGGAGATATGCTTGGTTTGTAATAAGAAAACAGACACAGAAATATCCACAGTCCATTTTTCTGTGTCAAAGACTAGTATCTCATGCAATTAAATTAACTGAGATTTATTTACAATGACTTTTGTTTTACAGCTTTCATTTGCTGCAACAACACCAGAGTTAGCTGATAAGAAAAAGTATCCTTATTTCTTCCGGACAGTGCCATCCGACAATGCTGTGAATCCTGCAATTCTGAAGTTGCTCAAATATTTTCAGTGGAAAAGAGTGGGAACTCTAACCCAAGACATACAAAGGTTTTCAGAGGTAAGATCAATTTAATTTCTTGTATTAGATACTTTTATTTCAAAAGTTCTATATTATTTGCAGAAAACTGTGGTATGTGTAGAGACACATATATTTAAAAAAAAAGCATTTCAGTGAGAACTGGGTTAAATTAGGAGAACTGGCATATAGGCCATTTGAGAAGATAGGATGACATGAGAGAGCTAGTGTGGTGAAGTAGTTGGAATGTTGCTATAGGACCCTAGGAGTTCAGGGTTCAGATCTCAGCTCAACGACAGAAACCCGTTGGGTGACCCTTGGCCAGCCACACTCTCTCAGCCTTAGAGGAAGGCAATGGCTAAACTCCTCTGGATAACTCTTGCCAAATCCTGCCCTGGAAGCAGAGGCTGAAGCATCACATGCTGACATTCAAGTGAGGGAATTGGAGGCTATGCTGTTTCATTCCTTGGAGAATCCAGGAGTGAAATGTCAGCAACAAAAGCACAGGCAAGAGTGTGGCTTCTCCTAAAAGAAAAATGCCAGGATGATGAGGCCAGCTGTGCTGACTTTCAGTTAGCTACAAGCTAGCATAGCCAAGGCTGTGTCTGTACTGCAGAACAACAGCTACCTCTTTGACATAGTGGTAGTCCCTAGTTTCTTAGACCTTGGGTTGCTTTTTAGACTTTTCTGTTACTCTTTTCCTGACTTTTAACCCTGTTTGAGATGCTTTTTGCACTTAGACCCTGGACTGCTTGAACTACTTATCTGCTCTTTCAGATCTTCTGTATATGACCCTGGACTGGCTTGGTTCCTTCTTTCTTTGTTTCTGGAGTTAAGAGTGTAGTCTCTTGGCCATTTGCCCTCACCCCCAAACAGGGCAGACAGAAGAATCTAGTGGCAAGAGGAGGTCAGGCTGTTTTTTGCCTCTTGTCTCAAAACAAGGCTTTCCAGAAGCAAGTTCTGGAGGATTTGAGTGGAAGCATGGAAGATGTATCACAGTTCCAAGGTGGTGGTTTTTTGTATGGGTTTCCCTTTCTCTGACCAGGGCCAAGATATCTATTCACTTCCAGTAGACTGGTATGCCCTGGTCATTTTGTTGAGCTGGCAGAGATAGGTGTGTAGGCTGAGTGCTTACATTCTCTTTTTGTGGGGGTACAAAGTGCAACAGATTACTGGGGCTACTCACTATTGTTTATTACCACCACCACCACCACTCTTCTGCTTATGCAAGGAAGTCTTGGATACCTCCTGCGTGAATGGAAAGACACTAAAAACAGCTTGTGCAGCAATGCATTGCACAAGCAGTTTGACCCTATCAAATCCTGGCTGTGAGATATATATTCTGATTTGGACTGTATTTGTACAGTAAGGAAGAAATAGTGTTTCTTTCTCCTTGCTGCAAGATGAAGAGGTTTTGTGTTGGGTTCCCCCCCCCGCTTTTTTTTTTTTTTTTCATACCTGAAAGAAATTTTGCTCATTTCAAGACTGATTTTAGCACACCTCTAGAAATACATAACATTTTAAACCATGATAATTATTACTTTGTTGCATGGATGGTTAAAACTGACTTGTTCATGTTTAGTGATTGATCAGCTGTCCTTTTGAGCTTGCTGCATCTATGTCTGTATATAAGCATATTTGTGTGCTACTCATAGGGTGTACTGTGTGCTACACGTAGGGGAGAGAGGCTGGTTCTATGCAGAGTTTGATTTTTGTGCAGAATGCAGAACGTTAACTCCCGCCTCCAGACACTTGGTGCTTCACTTCTCATGCTGGAGGCAAGAACTCTCCCAGGGCTTGGAGAATCCTCAACAGGCTAAATCTTGAAGTGTCAACTGTGAGGCTTTTTTTTCCACATCCTTATTCCTGACACTTCTTTATGTTAGCAGGACCTTTGTATAATTCAGAAATGGGCTTAGTATTCTACGTCAAAGCATAGATCTATTTATGCTCTTGCCTTGTGCAGGGAGGCTTCCTGAAATTGCATGAGCTCTCCCTCCTATCTTCACATATAGGTTTTTATGAGTACATCCTGGGGGATATCTGAGAGGGCTTGCACAGTAGGAAAATGTCTTGTATTTTGTATATTGTCTCTGATAAATTTAGCTTTCTGTACTCCTAGCCCTAGGACAAAAATCTGTGTTTGTGTGAAATGTATGCCTAAGAAACTGTTAAGAAGGATGGATATTGCTTCCCTTCTGCTCAGAGGCTTTTTTCTTATGGCACAAAATATTCTACAGGTCTTGCATGCTAAATCTGGTATGTGCTTGTGTTTTTAGAAGGTTGTTTCTCTGCAGTGAAAATCCAAGGATAATAACAGGTGAACCAAGATCCTGGTTTATGTAGCTATTTATAGGCACAGGTAGCTTTATATCACAGTGACTGAGTATTTTGCAAATGTTTGAGGGCTTTAAAGTATAAATGTATGGCAATTACACATGTGGTTCTATGGACATGACCAACTGTTATTTTCCATCTTACTTTCTGTTTCTTTACATTTTATGTTTCTTCTACCTCTCCCAAATTCCCTATGATTACATATGGAGGGAAAGGCTTGTTTAAAGAACTGTTTCTATGTGGGCAGTTTGTGTATGGATAGCAAAACTGATCACCTTCCCATGTAATAAATGTAATAATTCTGCAGAGTGATTTGGCTGTCCCACATGCTGGGTCTTGGAATAATTCTGCGCCAACTTCTAGCTCACACAAACAACAAGCTATCCAGATTTTACAATGGCAACAAACTCAGGGTAGCTGCTGTTATCCAGTCTTTTCTTGAACAAAGGACATGAGTGTGTGGGAGTGCTGCTGTTGATTCTGATATATTTTTTTCAAATACTTAAAGTTAGTAGGCACTGTACGTCAGTAACAGCTAGGTGGTAGTAATTTAAGAAACACTTGACCTATCAGTCTGGAAGAAAACGGAAGAAAACTGATGAAGTATGTACACACCTCTGTTATTTAGCTCTGGTTGACTTTCAGTTATACCATTTATTTCTGCCCCATATGAAATAATGCTATTTCAGGAAGTCAGAGACTCAGTGAGGAATTGACAGGAGCTTCTAAACAGCTATATAAAAGGACAACATTTGAGGTATGAACAAAGAACATGAAAAGTAAACCAATGTGCCATGCTATCCAGTGCACTGATTAGTTTAAAGTATTAAATGCTGTTGGCCCATGTTTAAATACATTTAATGTTGAGATAATGCTGTTGATTTTAGTGGGACTTACTTCTGTGTAAATATTTATCTGTGTATTCATTCTATTTGTAAAGTCTCTTTCCTGCATGGAGCTGAGGGGCATACACATAGTGTTAATGCTTTTGTTGGTAGTTGATGATTTACAAAGAATTCGTTTCCCCCCTCCTAATACGCCACACAGCATCTGGTGGGGGGAGACCCCTTTGCCAGCCTCCCACGAGAAGAGACCACACAGTTACTGTGCGACAAGGGTAGCACAGTAGGTAGAGAGGGGGCGGAGCCAGCAGGCCTCCTTTTAAGGCCGCACCACCCCTTCCTCAGCCTCTTTGGACTCGTGGCATCCCACCCACCCTCCCTCCCTTTGGTTTCAGTGTAAGCTTGCTGGTCGCTTCAGGGACGGGTAGGCATTTTTTGCCCCACCAAGGGTTTTTTTCACCTACCCTACACTGCGCCAAGGGAAATGGATAATTGACTTTTCAGGGTGGTGTCTCAAATAGGTCACTTAAATAGGCACGTTGGCGGGAAAGGGGGGGTCTAAAGGCTTTGGTGAGTACCTATGGCACCCTATGGTGTAGGACAAGCCTCAAGAGCCCTCCCGTCTTGTCATTAGACAAGGGGGGAGGACGATGATCGAGTTGTCCTTGGGGCGGGCCCACGTCTGGCTCTTACTTAGGGGCTAGGAGGCAAGGAGGGTGTGGCAGGGGGCTCGCCTTCCAGAAAAAGAGGTTGGCTGAAGTTCGCTTCGGGACCCGGTATCTCGCTCAAGGGAGGTTGGGGACCCCTTGGCTTCAACAATTCCCATTGCGTTGGCCCCCTTTCTCTCATGTCACAAAGTTCAAGGCCCAAGTTCAAGTTCGTGCTAAATAGGCATATAATAAATTGCCCTATTTCAACCCAAGCTCTGTGTGTGGTCTCTTCATTTTGTGGGTTGGTCAGCAACTAGTAAATCATACTTCTAGGGCAGGTGTAGGAAACATATGGGCCTCCAGACAGACTTCCACCACCTCTTAACTGAGCTGACTTGGGCTGAGGGTCACTTGGAGGACTCTAGGTTCCACACATTTTTTTCTGGGGACCCTCTGCCCCTAAATTTCTTTGCACTGCTAGAATGCACCGTATATATAGTGATATGGTTAGTCAAATGGACCAAACTTTTCCTTATATCCTATATTCTACTTTCTTCCTAAGTGAGGGTGAGCAAATGGCAGCCAATGACCAGCATGTGCCTCCCAGGGCCCTCCAGGGGTAAAAATACTTTTTTGCATTTTTTTTTAAATTTTAGCTCCAAAGTGTCCACACAGCCATCAAGGGACTATGAAAGGCATTTCCAGCATATTTGAAGGCCTCCCCCCTCATGGGCCCTTCAGTGGTGAAACAAATTTTTTACAACATTTTTGCAAAATTTTTCAAATTATTTTTTGCTGCAAAATACCCTGGGGGGCGGCATTTCCACCATGTAGTACTAAAATGACTCTAAATATGGCACTACATGTCAGTTCAGTCTTTCATGATCCTTTGAGACAACCGGAGATTAGTTGTCTTTGATTACATTTTAAATTGAGTTTCTTTCCCCTTCTGATAAGAATCAGTGGGGGGAGACCTGGTGGGTCACTTTTTTCTCCTGTTCATGGAAATGAACTACACTATGTTCCAAAATGTTGATACATTAAGAAGCAAAACAAAAATGGTTGTTTCTTCAGCAAATTGTTTTTCTCCTATAGGGATTGGCATAAGTGTTAACATCATATGACATTTAACTTAAGTAGATTTCCCCCCCTATTACACTGTTCCTCTTTTCCTGTTTCTGTTTTCATGGAATATTGGGGGAATAGAAATATCCTGCAAATTATCTATTTCCTCTCACCCAGTTTCAAGTAAGTCAACAGAAACTAAGCTTGAGGGCACAGAAGAAACAGCAGCAGAAAACTCTATGATTATAATAATGACAAAAATGTGTAATAACTAGAAGACACTGCTATTGCAGTTTTCTGTTGGATCCCACTTTACTGTTTATTCCACTAGGCAAGTCAATCATTTGCATAAGGAGGAGGAGAAGAAAAGATGAAAATAAACAGCAGAAAGTAATACCTGAATTGTTCCTAAGTGTCTTCTTTCTCACACCACCATCCATCCTCTGTTTCCTGTTTCTCCCCCATAGCCAAAGAACAAAACAAAACAAAACAAAATCAAATGCAGAGGATTGCTCTTGTTCCTGCTTAGAGTTTTCTCTCTAAGATAAGCACAGACAAATTCCTCCAAGTCTCATTTCTGCACTTACAGAACGTTCAGAGCTCTAGATAAGGAAGCAATTATGAGTTTTTCCCCTCCTTGGGGAGCATCTGCTCTATTTCCTTTTCAAAATCCATTACACTGGAGGAAACCACAGAATTAAAGCATTGTTCATGGGGCCTAGCTCCACCCCCCCTCGAATGCATTATCTAGGCATCCTTGGAGGCCCATCTGTAGTCTCATCTATTGTTTGGTTTTCTCAGACTGAACAAAAAGCATGTCTTGAGCTTCACCTTGACTGCAACCTTTTACCTGTAGGGAGTCTGTACTAATGAGCCCAGCCTAGGTGACTCATTATGCCCACCCCATCCCTTTTAAAGGAGAATAACTAGGCAATGTACTATGTCTGGATTTTTAAAAAGCTTTGTAAGAATAACAATAACAAAACTGATACTATATTTTGGAAAATAACAAGAAAGAAAGAAAGAAAGAAAGAAAGAAAGAAAGAAAGAAAGAAAGGGAGGGAGGGAGGGAGGGAGGGAGGGAAGACAAGAAAGATATGAATATAGCGGTTCATAGAATCATAGCATCATAGAGTTCAAAGGGACTGCCAAAACTGTCTAGCTCAAACCTGTGTCATGCAGGAGTATACACCTAAAACACTCCCGAGAGATGGCCATCCAATCTCTGTTTAAAGACCTCTATCAAAATGGAGTCCACCACCTTCTATTCTATTGTTGAACAGCTCTTACAGGAAAAAGTTCTTATGTTTAGGCTGAATCTCATTTCCTATAATTTGGATCATTGGTTTGTGTTCTAGTCTCTGCAGCAGCAGAAGACAAGTCTGCTCCATCTTCTGTGTGGCATCCCTTCAGATAGTTATCCCTAATGATGGTTATCATGTCACCTTTCGGTCTTTCCTTCTCCAGATTAAACATACCTTGCTCCCTAAGTTGTTTCTCATAGGGCTTGGTTTCCAAATCTTTTATAATCTTGATCACGTTCCTCTGGATACATTTTTACTTGTCACGTAAGGGTACTTCCAGTTGTCCCTCCTATCTCTGTATCTCAGTCCTTTCTGTTGTATCTGTATGATCTGTCGGAGCTTCCATTATAAGTGCCAGAGAGTATTTTTACCCCTTTGTTGTTAAAAGCCTTCCTTGCTGGTGTGACTAGTCTCTCAGCAAAAGCTTTCTCGGGCAACAGTTGCAGGAGTGGTGCCCAGAATCTCTTGTCTAGTAATTATTCTTCAAATTTAAACACCTCTTCTTAGAAAAAAAAAAAGATGGATGTGATTGATGTAGATAATGTTACTAGATCTTTGAGGAGGGGACTCACAATGAAAAACAAGTATGTACCTCAACACTTGTGTTCTACACAATTGGAAATCTAGTGTGATTCAGTGTCCTGGTCACATGGAAGTCTATGCATGACATACTACACACACAGAGGTATTCTTGTTGAAAAGAAACTGTGAAGAAATGAGGATGTCTAAGAAGTGGGGCAAGTTCTGTGCTGAATACCAAGGATAAGGTATTCTAGTAATCACATGGAGCATGTTTCATTCAGTCAGCATGCACAAGGACTACTATTATGTGGTGTTCTATGTAGAACTGAGGTGTTCAAACAGGTCAACTCCAAATCTGTCTGTTTATTTATTTATAAAATATTTAAATCTTACCCTCTCTGCAAAGATCTGAGGATGGCAAATCTGGAAGATAAGTTTTTAAAAAAGCTAATGAATTGGCTATCTGTATGCAGGACATGCTAGATATATGTCCCCTTAACTGCTATGTTCAAATGTTTCCTGGGTAATCTGCCAATTTCCACATTCATAGAGTTTCTGCTTGCAGTAGGCAGATGGGGGTCAAAAGTGAAGTATTAATAGCTTGAAGATCTTCTGACTGAAAATAATCAATACAGAGCTCCCAATGTTTTGTCCTTTTCAATTCTCACCTTTATCCTTTACACACCCATGTGTATTCACATGTATTTAAATAGATTTCTCCTTCCCTCAAAAATAGTGGACAGGTTCCCATCACTCAGTCTTGTGATGTTGTTTCTTTATTTCTTAACAGTATTTATGCATCTTCCAATAACAGAAAGTTTGTGGTGCAACTTACAGTGATAATAAAACAACAAAATGCAAATATAAACAACAAAGCAGAACAGAGAAGAACAGACAATGCAGCTATAGTATAATAAAACAAAAAATCAGAAGAGCAAGAAATATGAAATCTTGGGAAAATATCTTCAATTGGTATCCCAAAGGCCACGAAGTAGATGCTAAGTCCTATACCTGGGATGCCAATGCTAAAAATTTCCTTAGAGCTCATCTAAGTGCTGACTCTGCACACCCTTTCTCTTGCATTCTCAGATACATTTTTTCTGTTCTGGTCTTATGGTCATACAGAAATATTTATATGAAAATCTCTCTGACTTGATAAATCCCATTTAGTAAAAAGTACAGAGGATTCTGCTTCTGCTCCCTACACTCCTTGCAGGCTACCGTACCTCCTTTTATTGTGGCTATACCGCTTACAACCAAATTTCTGTCCACACATGCTGCTGCTCTGCTTTCTGCCTCCTTCCTTTTCTCTCTCTCACTGTGGACTCTTTTCTTATCAAGAGTGGCAATGCAGCACTGAACCGTCACAAGAGTACACAGAACTGTGTTTTAATTTTTGAAAGGGGATTAACTTCAGTGCCGAGGGAACCATAGGGCAAAGAAGGCAGAGCAGTACATGAAAAAGTCTGAAATTTTCTCATAGATTTGAATAAGAGCTGCTGTTACCTTGTTTACTGGGGGTCCCGCGAGGGACTCCAAACGTGTTCAACTATTGGTGGGGAAAATTCGCTCAGAGCGCAAGTTAGCACAACGAGAGGCAAGGCAACACAGTGGAATCTTTAAACCCAACGTCTATGGGGTCAGGCCAAGCCAAGAAGCACACCAAATATGAAATAGTAACTGGGATTTTATTAAATACAAGCAGACAGTGTATGCAACACACTCACACAAGTAACTGTAGAAAATAAAGGTGGTAGTGGTATAGAGAAATTTTAAGAGGGATTGTTGAATTGGGTGATACTACACCTGTCGGAAGCCCGGGGTAGATCACTGCGGAGGTCCGTAGGTGCGAAGTCTCGGAATGAGACTGAGGGGAAAGCTTGCCGGATGAAGCGGCGGCAAGGCTGGATGGAAGTTCAGAGCGATCCGAGGAAGGTCTCGGAATCAGGGGTTTTTATAGGGAAAATATGACCGTAGGCTAGTCTATACTTGGAGAAGAACAATGAGATTTGGGTGCGAGACAATGTCTCCAAAAGGTCAGAATTTAGCATGATTGAGTTAGTTCTGAATCGACAATGGAATGGCCAGTATGCAGATGCAGCGTACCTGACAGTTAAGCGTCTAGCTTGTCAAGTTGCCTGCTCAGGGCAGGGAGTTCGTTGTATTAGCGTGCATCTTTGATGAGGTGTTTGTCTAGGGAGGTCTCCTAAAGCGAGATCTGGCTGAGTTTGGCTTGCCTGGGTGGAGAAAGGAATGTTCAGCAATCAACGACCATGCCTAGTTCTGCGCTTGTCGGGGGGCCTCGCAAACACTTGGCCGAGGGTGGCATAATGGGGCCAAATTGTGATATCAAAATGATATCAAATATCCTTCAAAGTCGGGCTAGCAAATGGTGATAACACTGTAATAAATATTAACTCAGAGGATGATGATGATATCTATTTGTATCCCACTTTTATCTCAGAATTGGGACTCAGGGCATCTTACAATTTAAAAAAGAACATTACAGCTAAAACATAAAAATGAACATTAAAATGGAATTCAACTATTCACAGTATTAAAACAATTAAACCTACATTAAAAAGAATAAAATGCAGTTAAAAAGGTAAAAAAGCTATTTTAAAATGGTCTGTTTAAAACAATACAGCACTTAGCCTGTTCTTTATAAACTTTCTCTTGTAAAAGCCTGTTGGAATAAAAATGGTTTTGCCTGCCTACAGGAAGACAGCAGGGAGGTGAAAATTCTAGCCTCCCTTGCAAGGGAGTTCCAGAGTCTGAGGCAGCCACTGAGAAGGCCCTGTCTTGTGTCCTAACAAATGTGCTTTTGACAATGGTGTGACTGAGCCAAGGACCTCTCCTAGTGATCTCAGGGTCTGGATAGCCTTCTGTGGGGAGATAGTCTGCCAAGAAGATTCCTTCTTCTCTCAACAATAGTAGATTGTGTATATAATCATTGTTGTTATTGTGGTTGTCCTCATCTCCCTCTCTCTGTCCCTCTGTCCCTCCTTTAAAATCTTGTGAAAATTCCAATATATTGTGGGGTATAAAAATGTCCCATGTCCATAGGAATATTTGTGGGTATAGAATCATGGGTATTGCACAACAGCCAAATGTTTAGAGCCTGGAAACACATGTTCACATGTAGTAGAATGTGTTGAAGAACTGTAAAATGTAATCAACAGTAACATAATAATTTGTTGGGACTGCTTTTGTCTCCCCATCCCCCCCTTTTTTTGGTCTGCTTTTTTAAAAAGTACGCATGGTCAGTGGCTGTAATTCGAGGAGCATGGTTTACAACTCTTCAGGTGACAACAGTGTAAAATGTCTCTCTTGTAAATCTAGTTCTGTGTGATTTTTGCAACAAAATGTGGCACAAGAGCACTGAACTGGCCCATTTGCCTGGGTTAGAGTTAATCTCACATGTATAATCTCAGCTGAAATCATGCTGTAAAAGTGCTTTATACAATGCTTGTTGCCAATCAAGTTCAGCTATGCTAAGTGCCTCCATATGGGTGGATGCTAGTCCTAAGAGTCAAAAGACTTTGTGCAGATATTGTCTTTTCCTCTCTAACAATTTTGTGCTGTGTGGTAAATGAGATGGAAGATGTCATAGGACAATATGGGAGGATTAGTAATGAATGACAGTGATGTCTGGAACCCTTCCTGCATCCCCAGTTCTCTGTGAGGAAGGGTAAGTGCATAATAAAAACCTGTTTTGGAAGTATGTTGGATGACATAGCTAAGGGAAAGTGAGAAGACTTTACAATATGAGTATGAAAACATTTTCACAAGGAGTAATGAACAGAGAAGGGGGCATTTTTATGTATTGCTGAAAATACTGAGAGAACTTGTATAGTTCTATGATTTGAACAACTCACTCAGATCTTTAGCTTCAGGACAATCTAACATTTCACTGTAAAATTGTGCA
The DNA here is from genome assembly GCA_948472985.1 of Iguana delicatissima. NCBI lineage: Eukaryota > Metazoa > Chordata > Lepidosauria > Squamata > Iguanidae > Iguana > Iguana delicatissima. Next base: position 83,898 of record CAOKZL010002920.1, read on the forward strand.
AAGGGAACCACAGCCAAAATTCACTCATATGGCAGTGGACTAAATGAGACCTCATTTGTACTAAAATAGCATTCTTTTTCGTTACAATTCATTAGCTAAAACAAATGATGTTTGAATGACTGAATGACTTCTGGCCACCCATTATTATCAGAGCATTTATTGTAAATCAAGAAATCATTCCTCATTTTTTTTAAAAATCCTTCAAATAATGTGCCAGTTGTAGAGAGTTAAAAAACGGGGGGAAAAACTACACTCTTTATACCTGTAAACAAATTATCAATAAATGGTAGGCTCTTATTTGAAATTTTTCAATATGACTTTACAACGAACACAGGAATTTTATTACATGAAGTCTCAATTTTGTGTTGATTTTGATGTGTAACTCTTAAGAAAGGGAGGAAATCATCAAGCTCTCCTGAAGTTATTGGACTGCAAGTCCGACTACCCTTAGCTAGCACAGCCAAAGGTGAGGGATGCTGGGATATGCACTCGAGCAACACCTGCTGTGAGGGCTATTACACATAGAGTCCCACTTCTTGTTCTGGCTTGCCATTTTACTGGCTACCCAGAATTTATTCCAGTTCTGTGCCCTTTTACCTGAATTAGCTTTATGTCCTTTTCCTCAGTCATCTGACCCAGATACAGTTCCAGCCTGTCCCAGCCACGGAGATGTCTCACCTCTGTGATATCACAAAGATGCACTTCTCTGGTATCTTTCCTGTCTCTGCTTTTGGCTCTGCAATCTCAGGTAAAGGGATACCACTCACCTGGGTGCTCTAAATGCCACATTGAAAATACATGCATCTTCAAATGGCACCAGTACTAGGCTACTGTGTGTCTGTTTGACAACAGTGGTTTTACATCCTAGTGCATAGTCACGGAAGTGTTTATGATGTTTCAGTGAAGGAGGGCCCCAAACTGGATATTTGTATGTACTGGGTGTGCAAAGGACGATTGGCTTTCCTGTACGATTGGCTTTCCAAAGGATGATTGGCTTTCTCTGGGGGCTTAACTTGAAGACTCTGAGAAAGTGCACAGGGCTTACTGAGGATCTAATTTAGGTTGCAGAATTGTTGTTTCCAGTGTTAATCTATGGGAGAAGGAAAACAGGGGTTGATTTACATCCAAAGTTGATTGTTGCAGGGCCAAGCAAATGGAAATAAATAAAACTAAAGGAAAAGAAGAACCAGCCCCTCATGGTAGATTTATGACAGCAGCTTTACCAGTAAATCTGCCATGCGCATAGTTAGAGTTTGCAGCTGAATATCATGTTTAAATATCTGTGCTGCTCCCCAAAATTCTTCATATGAATGCCACTTTCTAGTTTATGCTGATATGTTTTTTAAGTGTGTGTCTAAACATATAAAGTGTGAACATGATAGATGTTGGCAGACACCTGTATTGTTCAAGTTCCACTGGAGATGCAGTTGGGGATTCTGTGGGAGAAGAATGTCTTTGCTGTGACACCCGAGATATGGATCTCTTCATCCCTTGAGGACTCTCTGTTGATATTCTGATACCCAGTAAAACCAAGAACAAGAAGATAATTGTCTTTATCAAAACCAACAACAACCACAACAGCATAGTGTTTTGGTGTTCTTTTGGTTTCTTTCATATTTGCATTTTGTATCATGTGCTGGTGTCGTTAACGGAAATCTTTTACCTGCTGGGTCTTTTATCAAAGGTTTGTACAGTTATAATTTTAATTTTTGTAATATTAGCTGCCTTGGGTGTTGTGGGGTAGAAACTGGATAGAAAAATTTTAGTTAACTAATATTATATCTTTATATGGAAGGATTGGCTGTAGGTCCTTTTTGGTATACCCACATCTTTAATATGTGCAAGATTTTCTTTCCTAGGACACTTTTTTCCCCCAGAAGCTTAGGTGAGAAGAATGATAATGAACTGCCAAAGATCAAAGATCATCCGCTTGCTTTGAGAGGTGTGCGACTGATACAACATACATGATACATGTGGGCTAGAGAACAATATGATTAAGCATAGGGTAACACATAATTAGCTGCTGCCTGATTTTTTAAATAAAGAATTAAGATGGATGGATGGATGAGTAGGTAGGTAGATAGATAGATTATAGATACAGATATAGATATAGATTAGAGATAAATATATATAGATATAGATATAGATATTGCTGAAAAGGGCTATAATGAATAGAATCATAGAACTGGAAGGGGCTTCATAGGCCATTAAGTCCAACCCCTTGCTCAGTGCAGCATCTCCAGCTAAAGGTAACTATCCTACCTTTTTTTTTTTTTTAGATGTCCAGAGAAGCAGACTGACCCACTTCTCTTGGGCTTTGGTTCTCTTGCCAAACCACTCTTTATTGTCAGGAAGTTCATTTTAATGTTCAATCAACATTTACCCTGCTGTAATTTACAACCATTAAATCTTTTCCCACCCTTTGGGGCAGCAGAGAACAGGCCTGCACTCTGCTCTCTGTGACATCCCTTGAGGTATTTAATGAGTGCAATTATGTCACTCTTCAGTCTTCTTATCATCAAACTGAATATACCCAGCTCCTTCAATTTTGCCTTGTGTGTTTTGTTTTGCATACCTCTTATCATACTTGTTGCTCTTTGCTCAACCTGCTCCAGCTTGTCTATATCCTTAAATAATGCACCCAGAATCGAATGGAGATGAGTCCCAACCAATGGAGAACATAGCGGGACTGTTGCTTCCCTCAGCTTAGAAACTGTGCTTCTATTAATACTGGCTAAAATAGCATTTGTTTGTTTACTGCAGCATCATACTACTGGCTAATGTTCAACTTAAGATCAACAATAATCTCAAGGTCCTTTTCATATATAGTACTGCTGAACCATGTATCTTCCATCCTGTGCATTTGGTTTGTGTGTACAATTTTGCATTTGTTGCTGTTGAATTTCATTTTATTAATTTCTGCCCAGTTTTCTAGGCCCTGTTGAACTCTGTTTCTGTCTTCCAATTTGTTCGCCCCTTCTCCCAGTTTTGTATCTGCGAACTTGATAAGTATTCCCTCTACCCCATCATCAAAGTCATTGATAAAAATGTTGAAGAGTAGTGGCTCTAGGACACAACCCCAAAGCATTCCACTCAAGACCTCTAATCAATTCATTTGATTAGATACTGGTATTAATAACAATAAAAATTCCATGTTTACAAATTATTTGCGTTTATCTTATCATTTCTTGTATACGTTTTTAAAAAAATCTAGATTGGTATTTTAATGCAAGAGATGTTATTAAATAAAGTACATGTTAATAATAATAATAATAATAATAGCAGCAGCAGCAGCAACATAATTTTCAGTTAACGGTTTCAAATTTATGTTTGGCTTAACAATATAAAAACAAGATTACGATAGCTACTTGTTGGTATGGCCCAAGCATTATGAACATTTACCACAGAGTGTGCTGGTGGACTTTCTTGGGCAAATGTCTGTTTTAATTGTGAATTGTTGCAGATATGAATGACACATATGTGTGTGTTTAACCAGACACATTAAACTGCAATGCATACATCTCCCTCACTCCTTCACCCTCAATATGTACTGCTTTTAGGTCCAGTCACAGGCACGGTAGTGAGAGAGACTGCAAGAGATGGTGAGCATGAGGTGAGGCTTGTAAGTCCCTATTAAAAATTCCATAGGGCAGCAATGGAGGTAGTGGCAAGGCTTGCTGACCATCTGCTTCTGCCTTTCAAAGGAACCCTGCCACCTCAAAGAGAGAACCAAGTGACTAGTGTACTCCCTACTTCAGATTCAGATTTATTGTGTACTATATATTACAGTCTGTAATGGGATGAATCTGTGAGTTATACTTTTTGGTGTTAAATATGGTTTTGGAGGATCTAGAGGTATTCACAGTTTTTCCACCACCATTCTTTCCCAAAATGTTCCTACCCTTTAAATTCACACTACTTAGCTCCTTTATAAAACAAGCAATCATTTCTAGTGAAACGTTTCATTAATGTTCTCATAGCCAAATTCCAGTAGCTTTCTTGCAATCAGCCCTACCCTGTAACTGGAAGCCTTCATAAAATACAGGAAGTCATTACTAATGTTCTCTGAACAGCAGAATGCTAGCTGTTCTTTTATTGGTTCCATTGTGGTATTTTTATAAGACAAAGTAGCATGAGCTCTGTGCTCAATATGTCCCAGTTTATTTTGTTTCAAGAATACAAGCTATACTTTACACAGAAAGTGCAGTAACACTTCTGTTATTACATCATGGTGCAACCTTCAGGCTTGTTACTCTCTCATTGTTTCCTTTTCATATGAGTTGGAGGCAGAGAAAACTTTGATTTCCAAGTTGTCTCCTTCAGGATTCTATTTTTTAAAAAATCATTTGTTTATAAGCAAGAAATGTAATTATTTAAATGCAAATGAGGAATGATTGGTGGTTTTCTTTGTAACCCATCTTCCAGGATACTGGAGGCTGCCCTGGCAGCCATTGTGCTGCTTTTTAAAAGCTTGCTAAAATGTGCAGAAGTGGTATTTGGTGTCGTTACTTCCCCTGAGTGCTTTCTATCAACATCAGTTTCATTCCTGTAGATCCTTCAGGACAACTTGTCTGTCACAGAAAGAGTGGCAGATTAACCAAGGCAGCCGCCTCTGGCTTAGTTGCCCTGGGACTGAGTTGAGGAGGGCTTGACAAGAGGTACACACAAGATCAAGAAAGATGTCGATCTTTCAAGTCAACATAGTTATGTTTTTTTGTCTTTTTTTTTAATAATGCATACAGTCATTGCGGTGGGTTTCCTTTTCTTTTTGTAGATCTCAATGGACTAAAATTGCATGTTTGCAGTTACTTAGATCTTGAAGACTAAAAATAACATTTTACACAAGAAATACAATCTTTTGTATCAAAATTGAGAGGCTGAGTTCCTTTTAATTTTTTTTTAATATGCCTTTTTGTTGTTGTTGCTGGTTTTCCATTACAAAATTCTAAAGCAGTCTGTAAGAAAAAAGACTCTAATAAAACAGGAAGACAAGAATGAATCATGCAGTAAGAGACACAGAAAAATAATTAAAAGTGTAAACTCCATGTAATCAGCAGTTGCAAAGTTTTCTGAATGTCTTAGTGAATTAAAAAATCTTTTACTTATTATCAGGACATTTAAAGATTATTAGTTGCCTTCTTTACATGTCAGTGGAGAGCGTTCCATGGTCAAGGAACCACCATTGGCCAGACCTTTTTTCCTCTTTGCAACCTGTCCTGATTTAAACACTCAGGCTATTTCTGCACGAGACGGTTATAGCGCTATGATTCCACTTTCAATATCCTATGGAATCCTGGGGTTTGCAGTTTTGGGAGGGGCCAGATGACCCCTCCCGAAACTGCAAACCCCAGGATTCCATAGGATATTGAAAATGGAATCATAGTGCTATAACTGTCTCGTGCGGAAATGGCCTCAGAGAAGATCCTCTGAAGTAGATCTTAGATTTCAAGCATGTGCAAATAGTCTTAGCAACCATAGAAATGAATTACATCTAGACCACATGTTAGAGCAAGAGTGAAAAACCTCTCAGCTGTGAGCCAGATGTCAGCTTCAGGACCACCCTGTTGAGACCACAACCTTCTCTTTTTGCCCTGTAGCATCTCCTCCACGTCTCAGCTCTGCACAGCAGTTAGGTTTGTTTTTCAAGAGTGTCACATAGAGCCAGTGGAGACTTTTAAATAAACGTAGCTGCCACATAGGAAATGGGTGAGGGAAAGAGTTGCAGCTAAGAAGGGGAGGATTAACAGTTATAAGCTATTTTAATATTTTTGTATTAACTTCACTTGTGTTATGAGACCCTGTTGGCCCCCAGTCCTACAGAACTGTGTAATGACGTCCAGAAAACCAGGGTTCAGATCTCTGCTCAGCTGTGGAAACTCGTTGGATGACCTTGGGCAAATCAGACTCTTTCAGCCTAAGTGGAATGCAGTGACAAACCTCCAATGAATCAATCTTGCCAAGAAAACCTTACTGATGGGGTGATCATAAATCACAGTTGGCTTGAAGACACAGCAACAATAGTGGCAACAGGAATTCATCCATAATGGTGGCACTGCAGCACACAGCAAAGAAAAGGTCAGCAGTTCTTCCACCAGCATGCTCGAGGGTCTGAATCCCATTGTGCAGAGCCCTTGGCTTGAGGCCCTTGATGCTTTACAGTTAGAACCCAGTAGACATTGAGAAATGTACCAAACTGCTGCTGGAGCAGAGTGGACACTTATGAAGCTTTTAACTACTTGTGAAGTAGTTGCTGCTCCTGCTCTGCAAATACAATTGGATTCTGGTCTAAAAATATTGGTAATAGCCCTACTTTGTTGATTAAACCATCTCTTTTTATAGCCTGTCCTAAATTAAAACACCACCTCAGTAAAGCAGATTGCAATTTATGCCTCTCTAAATAATAGTCTCATTGAAACTGAACAGGATCCAAACTGTAGCAGGAATAACATGTTAACAAAGCAAATTCTTTGCACTTGACCACTAATCATTCTCACTGAGGAAGAATCAGCACAAATTGGAAAAAAAGCAAAATTGATCCAAGGTGAAAGCACTCACTTGGGATGTTACACTAATTGGCAGGAGAAAAAAATTGTAATTAAAAGCTTTTTTCCTGCTGGCTTCACCTTTTCATCATGCATCCTCATCTTAAAAATGATTTACTTAGATCTAGGCACCACTGAGCTCAGTGGTACTTACTTTGTGGAGAGGATAAATGTGATAGTACCCTTAATGTCATTAATATGGCATCTAGAATAAGGTATAATACAGTTGCTTATGTAGTTGTTTCCAGGAATACTGAGAACTATAGTTCTATGAATGACTAGGCAGTGGAGAAGAAGGAGCATTAAGTCTCCAAGTAGAGAATGTTGCTGCTTCATGAGATTACTGTGACCAGGATTGTTTAGGGGAAGATGACCCATTTAAATAAAGTAATAATAAATAAATAAAAATCTCCAAATGCGTATTTTTTGCAGAAGAAGGGCTCACAGGTCAGTGGACAGAGAATCAACCTAGTGCCTCTTGTGTTAAACTACAATGCCACACTACAACACTACAGTGCTACACTACAACTCCCACTCTAAGGGACAATGGCAGTTACAGGTCTCCATATCTGGAAAGCACCATTCTGGGGAGGATAGGGAAGAGCACAGGTTTTGCAGATGGTTTTTAGGCATCTCTAGTTTCTACTGTTATATATAAAGAGGCTGGAAATACTTTTTCCTTACATCTTGAAGAGCAGAGTGGGAAGTACGGGGCTTTATAGACTAGGGGACAATATATGGCAGCTTGATACTTTTTTTATTTCAGATTATGTTTTTTTTTTTAAATTGAAATTTAAGAAGAGTTATGCTGAAGCAGCTGCATCATCCTAGGAACACACCACGTGGCCATCCAGTCCAGCATTTTCTTCAGACAGAGGCCAGCCATTGCCTATGGGAAACCTACAAAGAGGACATGGGGAAGCACCTTCCCACTTATGTCTCCCACCAACAAGTATTGAGAGGCACTGCTTCTAATACTAAAATTGATACATAGTCATCATGACAAGTAGCCATTAATAGCCTTATCCCTCATAAATTTCTCTAATCACCACTTAAAGGCATCTCCAAGTTGTTGGCCATCATTACTTTTCGTGGTTAAGTATTCCAGTTTAAATATGTACTGTGTGAAGAAGGATTTCCTCTTATTTGTCTTGAATCTACCACCGCTCCATTTCAGTGGATGACTATGAGTACTATTGACCATGAGTGCTACTACCTTGCCCCACAAAAGGTAGAAAAACTTCTTCTATCCGAGTTTTCCACCTCATGCATAATTTTATATACTTTTGCTAGCCCTAAACATTGTAATCTTTCTGCATAGGAGAGCTGCTCCAGTGCCTTGTTCATTCTAATTAATCTTTACTATAGTTTTTCCAGCTCTGCAACATCCTTTTTCAGGCCGTGACCAGAACTGTAAACAGCATTTCTAGTATGATCACACTGTAGATTAAGGGTAGTGTGATACTGAGAATCAGCATTGTGTAGTGATTTGAGTGTTGGACTAGGACTCTGGCAGAACAGGGTTCCAATCCCTGGTTGGCTATGGAAAGCCACTGGGTGACCTTTGGCAAGTCACATTTGCTCAGCCTCAAGAGAAGGGCAATCGCAGCCCCTCTCTGAACAAATATTGTCAAGAAAACTCTGAAATAGGTTCTCCTTAGATTCACCATCAGTTGAAAGCAACCTGAAGGCACACAACAATAATAAGTACGGTACTGGAAGTCTTACTTTCTTATCCCTTCGCTATTTGTGTCCAGTCCAGGGTGAGGTTTTTTCTTCCCCACAATATCAGCAGCACATTGGGTCCACGTTTTCATCAAACTTTCCACCACAACCCCAAGATCTCTTTCTTGGTCGGTAACTGCTAGCTTAGATCCCCTCTACATTCATGTTCAGTTTTTTGTTAACTTCCTTCAGCTGCAGCTGAATTTAAAGAATGAGGTAGAGTGTAGATCAGTTACTGGCCTTCATTAGCACATATTGCAGTGGTCCCCAGATCTGAATCCCCTGATGTTGTGGGTTTTAGGTTTACAACTTCTACAAGCTCTGACCAGCACGATAAATGGTCAGAACTTCTGGGAGTTGCAGTGTAGCAACGTTTGGTGGCCCAAGTATGGGAGCTTCTGTTCTAGTGTGTCTGTAGCAGCTGAACAAACATAACTAGCAAAAGGTTTGGGGTGTTCAGCATTTTGCAGCAGAGGATCTATTTCATATCCCATTCTTTCATTCTGAGGCAGACCTAGAGGTTCCAACAGTGTAAGGGAGTGATGCTTAGTTTTTCTTCTCCCATTGTCTCTAGATGTTCCTGCTACATTTGGATGTTTCTCTGCATTTGTAGAATGTAAGTCGTTATAAAATTAACAGTACTAAAATACAGATAAATTCATATCTTGTGTAAGATTTAAACAGCCAAATGAACAAAAAATATTAAAAAATTTGATCTGAATAATAGCAATTTGAATTAGAGTGCCCTCTTCAGAGTTCATGCCTTTCTTTTACAGTGCCCCAGACAACACAGTAGAGAGTAAGAGATCAGCAACAGAATGTTTATCTCCTGACAGCAAAATGCATATTACTAGAAAAATAAAGTGGCAAGCTACTGTCACTTCTGAAAAGCACATACTTCTGCTTAGTGAAATCAGTAGCCTTATGGCTAGTTCTTGTCTACACCCTCATGGCAGCAACAAATATAATGTCTGTGTCTGCGTGAATGTGTATGTGTAGACAGACCCCTTCCTGGATCTATGAGTCACTGGAGTCCTCAGTAATACGTGATCTTCCTATTTCACTTATACGCTTACCTCTTGTTATTGTTACGGACATTCAACATGACACTGATTTATGCCAACTCTATCATGGGGTTTTCTTGGTAAGATTTGTTCAGGATGGGTTTGCCATTGCCTTCCTCTGAGGCTGAGAGACTGGCACTTGGTCAAGGTCACTCTCGGTTTCCATGGCCAAGGTAGGATAAGAACCGTGGTCTCTAGAGCCATAGTCCATCACTCAAAACTCTACATTGCATTGTCTATATCCTTCCATTGATTGGCCTATTAATCAACTTATGGCAACCCCATGAATTTCATCAGGTTTTCTCAGGCAGGGAATACTCAGAGGTGCTTTGCTAGTTTGTTCCTCTGAAACACAGTCTCTGGCGCCTGGTATTCATTGGCGGTCTCCCATCCAAGTACTAACCAGGTCTGACCCTGCTTAGCTTTCAAGATCAGACGGGATCTGGTGCCGTTAGGGTATTTAGGCTGCTGTTTATTAAATATTATATATTTAATATTTATGTGTTTATTTATATTTACTTTGCCTCTTGCTTTTCTTCCTTTATGGAGTCCAGCAGCTTGTAACAATAGAAAACAAAAGTTAAAGCTAAAATCTTATTTTATAAATATTAAACATCAATTTTAAAAGCACATAGATAAAATAATTTAAAGCACATTTAAACTATAATTAAACAGATTAAAAAATAAAAGGACAACATATCATATTGAGAATACCCTTCTTCACATGATTTAAGACCAACGGCCTGCCTTAATAAGAAGGTTTTTGCTTGCTGGTGGAAAAGGAGCAGAGAGGGGTCAACCGAGCATCGCATGGAAGGAAGTTCCACAGCCTTGGAGCAGTCACTGAGAAGACTGTCTCCTGTGTCCTCACCAAATGTGTCTGTGATGCTGGTAGTACTGAGAGAAAGCCCTCCCCTGAAGACATACCCTCCAGCTGTCCTGATTTGGCAGAGACAGTAAATCCTCTGTTGGCCCACTTTCCTATCTCCTTTTAAAATATCCCAGCTTCTCTTTCATTTTCCCACTTTCCCCCTTTGTCTTTGTCTACTGCTGGAAGAAACTAAGTTCAAAGTGCAGAAGTAGTTAGTACTCTGTTACGTCAGCAGATGAGAGAGGAGAGGAGGGAGCAGAGGCTTGCCCTCCCCAGTACTCTGCGGCAAAAGCACATTGCTGCAGCCTCTTCTAGCTTGTGTGTGTTCTTGTAATAGGTTTTGCTGTCTTGACCACCCACTGATGTTCCTTTGCCACATGTGTCCTGGTCTTCGTCTCTGAAATGTTAAAGGGTACGTGAAGACCTTAGATTAGAACTTGGGCAGGCTCACATAGGGAAATATAAATATGATTTATCAGTGAATGCAAGCCTAAGAAACCCTCACAGGAATCCAAGTGATAGAAACAACAACAGACTGTAGTGGAAATTTAAAAACCAGCAGCACACTTCCATGCACGTATACTTATAAGGCCCATTGCTGCCAGTGGGATTTACTTACAGGCAAGCACATGTAGAACTGCAGCCAGGGATTTTCTGTGGTATAAGCTTTTTTGAGTCACAGTCACTGAAGTAGGCTGTGGTCCAAATGGTTACGTCACAATAAGCATCATGGATTTGAGTGTTGTGTGGCTGTAGTATGTGCAGGGGTTATCAGTCTTTAATTCTGTTGTCTGTCTTAGATACGATTCTTTATACTTCACAGTCTTGGCATTTTGAGTGAAATCTTCCCTTAAAAAGCATTTTACTTATTCCAAAAGAGAAAATATTTTGTCTTTCCAGTTTTGAAAATTTGCCTTTATGGGAAAAATGAAAAAGAAAAAAATCACAGACATACATCTGAAAAGTCATCCTTCCCTGCAATATAAGCAATATAATGTAAGCAATATAATATCAGAAATGTGTGTGTGTATGTATTCTCATTAGCTAATTTTATTAGTTTTAACAACTCGGTTAACTATGAGCACAAAGTATTGCATTTTTATTTAAGTCTTTGTCATCTGATTTTAATCTGCTGTGGTCCAAACACTAATGCAACAGATGTTATTGTGATTCTGAGATCTCTGCTGAGGAATAATTCTAACTGATCTCAGACTTACCTCTGCATAGATGTGCGTAGAACTGAACTTTACATTTCTTTGTTTTTCTCCTGAATGCTTTGTTGTGTTCACTGCAATGGAATAACTGTTTGCAGTTTGTCAAATTGCAGAATTTATGTTCAAGTTACATTTTTCTTGCAAGATGTGATGCAGCATTTTTTGATACTCAGTTTAATAAAGGAAGAATGATGAAATATCCAATGTAGTTGTATGATACAGCAATATATTCGCAGGCTTATAGTGCCTTACAGGAAATATCTCATAAAAAAAGATTTGGGAAAAAAGAAAAGGGAATTCATTGAGGGCTTAGTGTATTTCTGGTTAGAATTATGTGAAAAAGAAGGTGACATATTACAGATGATTTAAAATGATTTTTTAAGAAATGTAATACAAGCCATATACCTCAAGCCATTCTGGAGTTCAGCCCCTTAGTTAAACCAAAACTCTTGAACTGGAACATGTTGGACATGTTAGAAAGAGAGCATGTTTAAGTTTAATTAGATATATTGGTTTAATTGCACAGTTAAATGCTAAAGTTTCATTGATTTCAGTATTACTGAACAACTAGATAGATTACTGCAATAATAAAGGAGATGGAAGACTGAGAAATAATGCACTTTTTTTAGACATAACGAAAGCTATGCGTTTATTTCTGTTTTATTTCTTTCTGCTTTAACTCTCTTTAAAACCTAGCCACTCATTGCTTCAGAGTAATGTTACTTTTTAAAAATTACAAGAGATTAAGTGAACTAACATTTTCAGTTAAAAATATGACAGTGGTTACATGTTGTCAAGTTGTTTGTATTTAATGTTCACTCTTTTTATGATGCACTCAGTTCAAGCACAGTTTATATATGTACAAACAGCAGCTCGAGAATAATTTAGGAGATAAGTATTCACTGAGTTGTTTTTTCAAGAATGGATTTCCTGGCAGGAAAATTTCCTAGCTTGGTACAGTGTATACTGAAGCACTTCTCCATAAAGTGATCCACCACTGGGGGAAAATTACATTACAGACAAAGGCGTGTTCTTCTAGCCCTTTAATGGAGCTATCTGAGGTGCTGAATCCTATCCACAAGTAAATCTCCTTGTGAAGTATTTGCTTATCTAGACCAGTGGCTCTCAACCTGTGGGCCCCCAGATGTTTGTGGACTTCAGCTCCCAGAAGCCCCAGCCACTATGGTCAATGTTCAGGGCTTCTGGGAGCTGAAGTCCACAAACATCTGGGGACCCACAGGTTGAGAACCACTGATCTAGACCCTTGCGGCTGCAGCACTGGGGTAGCATTCGGTGTCCTACCCAGAAGAGACCAGGAGGCCTTCTGCCCAGCAAAATTGCTGGAGTGGATTACATGGCGGGGGTGAACGAATGGCTATATAAGGCCAGTGCACCCTCCATGTGGCCTCATTCGGTTGTCCTTTATCCAGGGCAGGTAGCGGCGGAGGAGATAAGTCACCAGTGTACATCTTTGGTGCCCCATTTGGGTGTAAGGTAACACTCTGTGACCTCCCTTTTAAGGTCCTGGGACTCAGGAGGTCGGGAAAGACGTTCCCCTTGAGGGTGGCTGGAATGTGAGCTCTCACACTTAGAGTCCTGCGACTTCTGTGGGAGCCTACAGGGCTGGCCTTCCAACTAAGGGCACCAGGGGAGCAACCCAGAATGAATGGATTGCCCTCAAGGCTCAGGTGTGTCAAAAGGGAAGGCTGAGGAGGTGGTCGTGTGTGTGTGTGTGTGTGTGTGTGACACCTGGTCTTGATTGGTCCCGAAGCATGTTGCTCCCTCTATTTGGCTCATATCCAGGCCAATGCAATGTAAATAAATAGGTCAAATAAAGTGGCTCATATTACCCCAAGATTGTGTATTTGGTCTCGTTAAATCAGAGTTGAGCAGCAAAAAAGTGAGCAGCTTTAAGGTCTGCTGGCTCTGATGTCAGTCAGTTATTCTGAACTTTCATGGAGCTATCTGAGATCTTGAACCTTATCCCTCATGTATGTTCAGCACTTGGATAGTTTGTTTAATATTTGAACTAAACCCTGGAATAGATTCACTTCCCCATTGATATTGGAGCCACCATCCTCCCTAGCTTTTTGTCAGCAGAGTCATGCTGAACTCCTTGCAAGTAGATTCAAGTCTACCTTTCTCAATATGTCTATAGAGGTACACTCTTTTTTTGCAATACTTTTCCATGCTGTATAATTCTGAAATGTATTTAGCTTCTACAAACGGTTAGAGGGTATGCAAACCAAAGTTAGAGATGTAATTGGGCACACTACCAAGATTATTTACACAGTGTGCCTTAGGTCTTCATCTTCTGGATCTATGATCACTTATTATTAAATGAATACAGATGCTTTGACTATTTTATTCATAACCGCAGTTTTTAAAAAGACAGAAAAATACTTTATTGATCTATTTTCAAGTAACATGAAAAAAAATCTACTGACATCTATTTCAAAAACTAATTACTGATAGTCACTCAAAAGTGGGTGCTACCACAGAGTGGTTGTGTAGTTTCTGGCAAGGAGAGGGGAAATCAAGCTTTCAGTGAGATATCATCATTCCAGACACAAATCTGAAGCTTGTTTTGGTTTTTTTTAAAACACAGCACTGAGAAACATTATTTTAAAAACAAGCAAACAAACAAACTGATGTTGGATGACTAGTGTATATGAACAAAAGTGTTGCTGTTCACTGTTTTTGTCTTTTAAATCCAGATTTAGCATTTTGACCTTTCACATTCTTTCAGAGCCATATTTATCCTTTGGTGCTAACTTTGTTGTACAGCCCCTTAAATATTTTTAAAAATTCTTTTCCAAGAAGTTCATATGTTAGTAATTCTCCATCATGTTCTGTATTGAAAGATCTCCAGCAACAGCCTGAATTCTGTTTTGATATTGAGGTGGCACTGATTCTGATATGAGGGTTGATTTCATACTTTGACACTTAACGTGGGTAGGAAGGAATTCATTGTCTTGTACTGAAGACCTATGGTAGTACTGAAGCAGTAAACATTCAGGCATATTGGGCTAGTTTTTAAATGCAGCAGCAGCAGCAGTTTACTTCAGAATAGTATATGTTTCTAAATTCAAGCCCTGTTTGTGTTTGAGTTGCCAAAACTATTTCTTGCAGCCCACATCCAGGCAAGTGGGAGTATCTAGTAGTTTGCAAGCTACCAGCCATCAAAATGCCACAACTGACATCAGTGATGATTAAAAAGTTATCGTATAAGCAAAATCCAGGAACAAATGTCTTTTTCCATGTACAAATTGGGAAAATACTAGAAAAGTATATTCTTGTGAGAGACTGGAAAAGTCGTGGCTACAACTCTAGGAGTATCGCAGCCAGAGTGTTCAGTGGCTACTTCTGCATTATGCAGTGACTACTTCATAATCCCATGCTATTGCAGAAATTCCTATAGGAAGAAACTATGTAAGATCAACAAGTAATAATGGTTACTCTATGCTGCTATTAATTCCCTTCAGTGCCAGGGAGTTGGAGCTATTCCTACAAGTGACTCTAGCCAGGTATGGGATCCAGCTACAAAGAAACAGTTCTCATACTGTTCTGGTAAAATATGAGTCAGCCTTGACTCTCCAGACTTCCTGCTTCTTAGATACTTTACCTTTCCCCCTATTGTCTAACAAGCTGCTCCTCAAATTCCCTTTTTTGGGTGTCTAATTATAGTTTTACGTTTACGAAGAGCTCTTTATTGCTGCATTCTTGGAACATGTCTTTGTCTGTGCTGTATGCTTGGCTTCCCTCCAGTGCCTGACATAAAAGTTTCTTTGAGCCGTTTTTAATTCTTGTATGCCAGCATCCTAGCTTTTTATTCATTTTGTATGGAACTCGTTGTTCCTTTATAGATGTTGTATTCTACAGAATGTTCTTCATTTTTGAAACCTAAACCGTTCCTTTCTGCCCCACTGGAAGCATGGTCAAGGAGTGTGGTTCTTTTTCTAGATTTGTGTACTTATTTCCATTTTTCTAAAAGCCAGCATGGTTAACAGAATAAGACACAAATGAACCTGTAGCTACTTAAGTCTTTCTAGATAACCCCCAGATCTTGAATTGTGCTCAGCAATCAGTTTTGTATTAAGTGAGGCTTCCATGATTCCTCAAGGATTCCACATTTAACACATTAAGTTAGTGTAATCTGGAGTTTAATCAGGGCATTAATTACTATGGCAAAATTATCTCTGTCCATAATAACCCATAACTGGCATGCCAACCTAAACTGCTGAAAATCACAGAATACTATTTTCATTTTGTTTGAGCTTCACTTTATAAGCCCCCATCCAATCCATTACTGTTTGATAGTACCAGTTTAGCACCTCAGTTGCTTCACTGAATCTGAGAAGTATAACTGAGTGTCACCAGCATACTAGCAATGCCTCATTCCAAATCCCTGGCTGGTCTCACTCAGCAGCCTCATGAACATGTTAAAGAGTACAGGAGACAATATGGAACTCTCTTAAGAGCTTGTAAATGCCATGGGGATGAACAGTAATCTTCAAACACAACATGCACTGCACTTCAGAATCATTGAAATATAGTGCCTGAAAGTGAGTCAGACTGTTTATAAAGAAACTATACAACTTCTCTGTTGCAATGGCTTTGTTGGCTATTGATCCAATTTTGTGTACATTTCTTTGTGCTGGTTATGATTTTCCAAAGCTTTGTATAGCTTGGCTTCAGCCTATTTGAGGGATGATATCCCACCATGTGAACCTCTCTCAGTTTTAAGGTGCCTGGGAGAGGGTTTTGTCTTGCTTCCACCACTATCACAGGCACATTGGGTGACAACATGGAAGAGGGCCTTATCAGCAGCTGCTCCCAGGCTGTGGAACTCTCTCCCACAGAAGGCAGGGCTTGTACCCCCATCCCGGTCCACTGACAGGCAAAGATGTTTCTATTTAGACAGGCATTTGCCTGTTAAGTGGTTGTTATAGAAGGGTCTTTTAATAGGGGATGCTTAAATTTTATTCTCATTGTGATGTTTTAAATAGTTTTAAATTGTTTCAAGTTAGTGCTGTTTTTAGTAGGATAGTGTGTTTGTTAATTAAAGTTAAAACTCGTGGTCTTTAACTTTACTTTGTTTTAATATATTTTGTGAGTAGTCATGGGTCCCTTGTTGAGAGAAGACTGGGATAGTAAAAGATAAATAAATACGGGAGGATGATGTTGAAAGCTGCTAAGAAACCTAGGAGAACAAGCTGGCTCCTGCTTTCTCTGTCCCTCCTTTGGCACAGATTGGCCATCAGACAGAACAGTGAAATTTCCATAGGGGTAGCTATGGAGGGAGAGAAAATGAGGTCATTACACCCAATAAGAATCCTGTCTCCTGCCATGAAATTTTCTTTAAAGTCCCAAATTTCCAGGATTGCAGAGTATGTGACATTGTAAATCATTCATACCTTTAACTTATATTTGCTGTGTAACTTTCCCCTCCTTTGGTAACTTTGCCTGCTCCTTTTCTTTGGATGCCTAAACTGTATTTCTAAATGTTCAACTGAAATTTTAGGTGGCTACAATTCTAGCAATTTAAAGACTGAAGGAAAATTTTATGGAGGAAGCAGAATTCTTATTGGGGAAATGCCCTCATTTTGACCCTGGGCTGAAATGTGTTAGGCAGATATTTTCATCTAGGAGCCATCAGAGTTGCATGACAGCTTACCTCTTTATTGCCTTGCCACAAAAGAGGACATCTGCAACTCTCCAACAACTGTAATTCTTGAGGTCCAAATATTTCTTGAGGAGAAACTTCACAACCACCTATTCCAAAACAAGTGGGATTCCTCTTTCCGGCAACAAAGTACTGAAAACCTCTTAGATGCTTCAGTCATCTTCAATCAGATATTAAATGTGAAGATAAGATCTGATAGGGCAACCCATCTTGTTGACTTTTTGATGATGCAACAACTGAAATTTATCTTTCAAAACTCAATTCACTGGATACATCTGTAGATGGAACTGCACAAGCAGTAGCATCTGTATCTTGATTTTGTTCATTTCTCTAAATGTCATATGAAATATGCCACCTTTCCACATGTTTCCTCCCAGTAATATTAAAATAAAAGCAGTGGTCTAGTTTTCCCTGCAAAACCAGTCCCATGAGGCAGAGTGTTAACATGTAGATTGATTGCGCAGCTGGAATCTTTTTCCCATGCAGAAAGATCCAATATGTAAGAGGTTGTTATGACAGTAGTCAAAGAAAGTGCTTCCTTCTTCTGTAATCCTGGGCAGGAACAAATTAGAATGTATTATTTCTGAGTAGAGATTCCCCATTTGTTTTGTTTTGTTTGTTTTGGCAGTTGAATGAGGTTGCCCAAATAAGTTGGCAAAACTGAAGAATAAGCAGATAGTATGAACTGGATATTAGGCACAGACAATCGTTATGTTACTTGGTGCACCCTTTTAAACAGGAAAAGTGATAATGATAATGATGACCTGTAAAGCTGTATATGGTGCAGTTCCAGGGTATTGGAAGGACTGTGTTCTCTTGTATGAATCTGCCCATGCTTTTGAGATATTCTGAGGAGTCCTTGCTTTCTTTTCCACCACCCTCACAGGTACACTGGGTGAGAACACATGGGAGAGGGCCTTCTCAGTGGCCTTCATTACACTTTGTCAGTTGCCTTACAATCATGTGTGATGACATGGAATGCTAAGAAAATATGGAGCCTTATACAGGCTTCCTCCCACTTTTCTGAAAGGTTAGGGCATTGTCAGAAAATGGAATTGATTGAAAAGCATAACCTATGTCCTATACTGTAGGGAGCATGAAGGACTTACAGAGGCTACTTGGGACTGATCATGTGCATGCTGCTTGAAAAGTCTGTCAGCCAGCTTTGCCCATTTCCCCCCCCTCTCTTAGCTTACTTTGCAAGCAGTGTGTGCATGTGAGCAGTCCCATATGAGCCTCTGTAGCCAAGAAGAACTGATGAAAGACTGGAACTCCCATTGAATTAATGGAACTTGTTCTTTATTTGGAAGTGCTGAAAGAGCAAGTCATCAGATAACAGGGCCTCAAAAGGCAGCAGCTTCCTGTATTCAGGAAAACCATTTGAGCAATTTGGAACAGCAGGGAGGGAATATGTATTTATGTATTATTTTTAAAAAATCATTCAATTCATTCTGTCTTAGGTCCCTTGGTGAGAGAAGGGTGGCATACAAATTGAACAAATAAACAAACAGGCACAGAATATTTAAGCACTTTCTTTACTGGCCATTTTCCTAATGTTGATAGGACCTCTGGGACTGGCTTCTCTTGTTCAAAAATGGTTTGTGGTATAATCTACCTAATTTTTGTTATAATTTTACTTAGCTTTTGAGAGAGAGAGCAGTTTTGAAAAATGAGTACCCATGCATCAAAACAATTTTTCTTTGTTAATCATGGTGAGTTTCTGTTGGAGATTTTTTGTTTTCACTAGTTAAACTACATGAACATTGGGGAGTTTTTATTTATCTATCTAGTGAAATGCTGACACTTCTAAAAGGGGGAGAGAGGTAAAGGAGATAATTTTAGTTCATTTATTTCAGCTCCAAATTATGATTTCAAGTCTTTTTCAATGCGGGAGCTGTTCACAGTGCTGAAAGTCTGACTCCAGGATTTGGAATTAGATAACCAGGGGCCTTTTCACAGTCATGATTATAATGCTATGATTCCATCTTAACTGCTGTGGCTCCATCTGCTCAAATCATGGGATTTGTAGTTTAGGGGGAGGTGTCTTTACAGTTCTCAGACAGACAGTTCCAACGCCCCACTAAACTACAAATGCAGGATTCCACAGGATATTGCTATGGCAGTTAAAGTGGAACCATAATTCTATAATTGTATGAAAAGGCACAAGTTCTCTCCTTGCCCCTGCTTCTTCCAACTGTTATGCAATGTCTATCTCTTAATTACTATATTAGTATTCCAAAGAAGAGGGTAGAAATTATGTGGTTTTATTTTTTCCAGGTAGCCATTTCCTCATGTATGGCAGAATGAGCTTTCTCTTCCTCTTCCCTCTTTTCCCAGTGATGCTGCTTTTCATTTTGTTTCTCTTCCTTTTGGGAGGTGTATCATAGGTTCAAAAATACCTGTTGCTGAGTTGTTTCTCCAGAGAATTGAGTAAATATCATTATGTTGTAGGGCTTGGGTACACACAGTGGATCATGTAGCATATGGTTTAAGCAGCAGTTCCATTGATTGGATTCTAAAATGTCTGGCCTGTTATTTCAAATTATTTTCACATGTCTGTCTGGTTTCCATGTTGTTCTTTAAATAGAATACTGAACTTCAAAGATGTTATCAGATAAAATTTCAAAAGATCTTTTGTGTCAGATAAAAAGAGAAATACCAAGCTCAGAACTGATCATTGTATTTAGAATTTGTGTGTCTAGTTTGTGCAACATCAGTTCTGAAGGTCTATGATTTTTGTTAATTCATAATGTCAATTGTACTCTATGATTGGATCAGTTTCTCCACAAATTTCCCCCATTTCAGTAACCTATGTACTGTTGGATGGTTATAAGGTTAGCTCATATAAAGAATTATTTTATTCTATTGTTCTTAGCTTTTTATTCTTCTCATTAAAAGCCCTTCATGCTTGCTGTTCACATGCTTCATTTCCCTTGTATTTAACTCTGCTTTGTGGAATTTTTTTAAAAGTCCAGTTCTCTTTCTTTCTTGTCCTTTCCTCTGTTCCAATCAGCTTGAGCTCCCTTGTGCCTCCATGTTCTCTTGTAACCTTTCTCTGTGGTTACTTATTACTGATGTTACTGCTCTCCCCCCACCGTTTTTTTGTAGAAGAAAAAGAAGCAGAAAAGAAAACCAGCCAGAATTTCCATTTTTATAGTCTAACTCTTTACACATAGGTAGCAACCAGAACTTGTAATATTATTTTTGTCATGTATTGCTTGAAACTATAGAAAGTCCTTTCATAAAAATGCAGAATGGTTTGGTATCGATATGTTATTAGATTTAATACAATCTTTCCACTGACATACTTCATCATTAATCCCAGAACTATAATCCCTTTCTATCACATGCATATGTGTTGCAGCCATTTTTGAAGGAAACATCATGGTTTTATGGTTTTATTCTGTGTGAGTGTGTGTGTATATATAGTGAAAAATCTGTCAGAGTACCATTCCCCCTTAAGATGAACAAATGAATCTCAACATAAGAATCATTAATTGAAGGAAAATTCAGCAGAATTCTGATTGAGAACTGGACAGAGCAGATGGTTTGTACAATCATTGCGAATCTCTGATGATCAACATCTGCTGGGATTACACTACCCCCGCTGCCCCCAGCAACACAGACACATTCTAGCTACAAAGGATTTATTGAGCAGTACTTACATCCAGCTTTAGTTCACTGGAGAAAACTTCTGTGGTAATAAGATGAAATAAGAATATTTACTGGCATTGAGATTTTACCCTGGAAGTAGCAATATAAGCATTAGTGGTTGGAAAACTGTTTTAACTTTCATTTGGGATCATTAGTTTATCTAGACCAGTAATGTTAACTCTGACTGGCAGTGAATCTCCAGGGACTGAGGCAGAATTCTTTCCTAGCCTTACCTGGAAAGCTCTGCTATTCTGTGGCGGTCACCCATCTAAGAACTTACTAGGCTTTACCTTGCTTAGGTTCCAAAATCAGATGAAAACAGGTGTGTTCAGGTTGGAATTGGTGTGGACTAATTATTAGCACATGAGCTTATAAACAAGTGAACTATGTTATCACCATTAATTATTCTTCAGTAATATTATTATTCAAATAACTGACAGGTAAAGTAAGGGATGTGTGTTCAAATCTCTATGTAACCTAAAAGGGAAATCAGATGATGAGATTCAAAAAGAATGGCAAATTGTAATGGGTAATTGCTGGGTACTGTCAGATGTAAATGAGTAATTCATGGTTAAGATAATCAGTGAGGAAGCAACTGGATATATACCATGGAACTGGAATGCGGAGATGGAAGTGCAAGAACTAACATGTAATACTATCATTTTAATGTGGTACATTAATATAAACATGTTAAGAGATATAGAAAATGAAATCTAGATCAATGTGGAAGATCAAAAATAATTCATGTAAATTTACAGTTATAGTTGTTTGTTTTATATGTGAATTTGAATAAAATGATTTAAATAAGAATCTCTATGTAACCATGGTTTAGCAGTTATGTATTTAAATCTTTTATTCCAAGTCTCAAGTCTCTACCTTCAAGTCTCAAGTTGAATCTCAAGTCCTTACAAGATACTTTCAAGTCAAGTCTCCAGTCAAGTCTCAAGTCTGGGAGCCAACTTTACATCCCAACCTGTATTCCAGAATTTCTGGACAGAGTTGAATAAAGTCAGTTTAAACAATTTAAGTAGAGTTGGTCCTCCTCTTTTGTGATTTTCCCATCTGCAGCTTTGGAAATGGGGAATAGGATCCTTCTTACTTCCCATTTGCAAAGCTGGAGGCTTTTTCAGAAGTGGGAAATAGGATTCTTCTTATTCTCTATTACTGAAGCTTCAAGAACTTTAGAAGGATCCTTCTTCCTCAAGACCACTTCCTAACACATTTTCTGTTCCCCTCTGAGATAGGCACCCTGCACTCTGGGCATGAGTCTTGCCTTCTGCTCTTAGGAAGAGTTTTAGAAAGCTCCTCCTACATGAAGTAGGGACAGGCTGCTGGGCGAACCTTAACCCCACCTCAAGCCCATTGCCTAACCCATTTGCTGTTCTCTCTAAGAAATGTGTCCACACTTTGGGCTTGAGACAGATCATCATGTGACCAGTAAGTTGTAAAGTTTCTGGATGAATGTGTTATGTTGCTGAACTGAGGGCAGCAAGCCAATCACTAAAGATATACAAGTCTCAAGTTGAGTCAAGTTAGTATGTAGTTTTTGCCAAGTCAAGTCGAAGTTGAGTCACTGAAGTGACTTAAGTCTGACTTGAGTTTGAGTCAATTGACTCGAGTTTTCATCACTGTGGTTTAGGTTAGCTCTAAGTTTACTTTTCACATGTTAGCTCAAAGTTCAATATGATTATAATGACAAATGTTATCTTTACAACATACTTTACAGCATATAGAACTATACAGTAAGGGGTAAATAATTTTAATGGTAAGAGAAACCAGATTGGTCATAAGAAGATAAAACAGTTAATGATTATACTGAGGAAGCCTAGCAACTCAGTTTAACTAAGACCCTTCTTGGGAACTTTGCACTGAAGAGAGTCTTTTTGTCTTTTTCTTGAACTTCAAATCTTTAAAACTGTCAAGTGCCAAAGGAAATGTCTATTGTTTACATCTCACAAGGCTGAATAGTCCATTAGTTTTGATAGGCTGTTGATTAGTAATCCCTTTCCCAGTAGGATGAGGGTGGAATCATGCTTTCTTGTATCTGTGGTCTCTTCCAGACTCTGATATTGTCTGGCTCACTTCACGTGCTGATTCTGGTACCTAAGAATTATTGTCATGTGGACTAATCACTAGGATAATTCCATCCGAAAAGCAACAATAGCACAAAACCTCCATAATGAACAGGGACCCTGTAATGTTCTGTCAGCATTTCTGGTAATTTCTCCTAGAATGATACTACCACAAAGCTCCCTTGGCAGTTTTGTGATGTTGCAGAGGCAGGATCTACAGTGATTTTAAGTACTTGGTACTGTTTTTGGATCCAACACAAGCTGGAAACCAGAATTCAATGGTGTAAGTCTGAACTGGATCTGGGTGAATGAAAATGCCAGAACAGAACAATGTGCAAATTGTAGGCAAGAAAGGTAGGCAGTGACTTTTTCCAATAAGCATTGGAGAATATGGCTAAGGCTTCAATCCAAACTGATAAAGAAAAAAAAATCTCCTTCCTTTCTTTCTATTTGTTTCAAAAAGCAAA
Organism: Iguana delicatissima; assembly: GCA_948472985.1. NCBI lineage: Eukaryota > Metazoa > Chordata > Lepidosauria > Squamata > Iguanidae > Iguana > Iguana delicatissima. Next base: position 107,193 of record CAOKZL010002920.1, read on the forward strand.
AACATTAATAGAACTGATACATGAATTTATGGAATCTAATATCTTGTACTGTTCTGTTGCTTGGCTTCAAACTATGATTTCCCCATTTCTGCCTAGACTGTCAGATTCCTGGCTGCTCTTTGCACTTTCTGCTCTTTCAAAACACTGCACATACTAATTTTCTAGTCATTGCTTTTGAAACTCCTAACATCTTTACTGTCTGGCTGATTTTTCAGAGGACAGCTGTAGACTTTATTTATCAAAGCCAAGTATTTGAGTCTTTATTGATGAGAGTACATGTCTTGCATCATACTGTGTCCTAACAAATTAATTAACATGCTTCATTCAGTAATCAAAGCTTTACCCTAAACCTTATATCATGCAATAGCTTTTTCAATAAGATGTAGTATGAATCTCAGTGAATAAACACAGACTGGATGGGGTGGTAGTGGAATATATATGTTGAAAGCATGCACGTTTGGCAAGACAAATTCAAAAGAAGGTTGCACATAAGCCATTATAATCTGTCAAGAAAGTGCAGCCACTTCAAGGTCTTTGAATTCAGGAAAAAAAATGATTTTTTTTGTCTCTCTACCTTTCCATGAAATGAAACACTGTTTAAGTATACACATGACCAAATGTATACATCCATCTATTCTGACTGAAAATGTAATTTTAAGAAGACCAAGAGTATTAAGTGGGTTTGGATGTGGGAACCTAGGGTCAAATCCTTTCAATAGTGAATATCAGTGGAAGGAAGCTTTGGCTAAATCATTGTGATCTCTCAGCTGGGGTGTAAATAATATACTATTTTGAATTCTTGGGGTACTGGATAAAATGTAGTAGATAGGATACTCAGAAGAGAAAATCCAGACATAATTAAACTGAAGCTGATAAGATTTTGGACTTGAAACAATTGAAAAGTGATGCTAGGTGGGATCCCTGTACTACCATGTGAGAATATTTCTACACATGCACCAAACAACTCTCTAGAAAAATCTGACCTCATTTTGCATTTTAGCTGTTCTTACTTTCTCCCTATAAGTACTAGCTATACATTTGTATTTCTCTTTGATAACGCCACTCTCCCTTTTTTTTCTGGTATATTTCCCTTTTAAATTTCAGCTTGTCTGAAAATGTGGAAGTTCTTTATACATCCATCTTGTTTTCTTTAGACACTTCTCACTGATCTTTCTCATTGAATTGTTTGCAATTGTGCCTTTAATAGCAGTCTTGAAGAAGCCTCATGCATCATGGGCTTCCCTTTGAGCATTTCTGACCATGGGAATCTTGCCCAGTATTTCCCTAAGTTCACTAAAATTAGCTTTCTTAAAGTCCAGACTGTGCATCTATGTTTGACCTCACCTTTTGTTTATATAAGAAATCCCAGGAGGATGTGGTCACTCCCACCCAAGATTCCCATTTCCTCCCTTCTGTTGAACAGTTCTTCTCTGTTGGTTAGATAAATGATCCCCTTGTTACCACCTCCATGTTCTGGACAATGAAATTGTTGGTGAGGCAAATGAGAAACTTGTTCAACTATATATTTTGGTAGAGTTTGACTTTCTGCAAGTATCAAGGTGACTGAAGTCTCCCCTTGTTGCTATCTCTCTCCTTTTTGAATGTTTGGTCATCATGTAGTCATTCAGTCTAATTTGGAGGTCTATAGTGAACCTCCACAAGGTGTAACTCTTGTTTTCCTCCACTTTAATTTTTACCCAAATGCCTGTAATCTACTTTCCATAGTTTAAGTCATGGTGTCTATCACATCTTTGACAAATAATGCTAACCTTCTACACATCTTTCATAAATAATGCTAACCTTCCACCTTCAGTGTTTGGTCTATTCCTTTGGAATTGATTATACCCCTCTGTTAGTTCATTCCATTCATGAAATTCATCATACCAGTTTTTAGTGATGCTTATTAAAACATATTCCCACTCCTGTGAATTCAAGATCATCTTATTTCCCATGTTCTATGCACCACTGTACAGACATTTAAGACAATGGACATCCTCTCTAGCTGCTTCCTTACCTTTTTTTTTTTTTTTTGGGCCCTTGGTGCATTCTTCTACTATTATTCCAATTCCCTTGTATCATTAAAGTTCTTGTCTCCAGTACTTGGTGTCCCTCTGCCCTCTGGATTGCTATCAACTTTCTTTTTTACTTTAATTCAATTAAAACCTCACCTCAGTTGTAAGTCTCTAATCTTCTATTTTTGGCCAAAGTATTGGAGTGTGTGGTGGATTCTCAACTTGAGGGATTCCTGGATATGATAGATTATCTAGATCCATTTCAGTCTGATTTCAGATCTGGTTATGGGAGAGAAACCTTAGTGGATGACCTACATAGAGAGCCGGACAGAAGGAGTGTGTCCCTGTTGATTCTGCTGTTAAATTTCTTGGTCATTGGCCTGTGGAGTCTCTCAGGGTTCAGTCTTGTTCTCTACATTATTTTACATCTACATGAAACCCTTGGGAAAGGTTGTCCAGAGTTTGGGGGTCAGGTATCATGAGTTTGCTGGATACCCAGCTCCTTTCCTTTCCACTTAATTCCAAGGAAGCTAAACCAGTGCCTGGCAGCTGTAATGGACTGTATAAAGGCAAACAGATTGAAGCTTAATCCAGCAAGACAGAACTGTTTGTGGCCAATTGAAAGACAGATCTGGGAATAGAGATTCAGCCTGTGTTAAATGGGGCTACATTCCTCCCAAAAATGCAGGTTCACACTTTGGGGGTACTCCTGGATTTGGCTCTGAGCCTGGAGGCTCAGGTTTCAGGAGTGCTTCTGCAGAGTTAAACCTAGTGCACTAACTGCACTCATTCTTGGAGAAACTGGACCTGACCACAGTGGTACATGCCTTGGTTACATTCTTTTTGGATTACTGTAATGCACTTTACATTGGAGAGCCATCTTTGGAAAGTGCTCAGAAACTACAGTTGGCCCAAAGAGTTGTAGCCGGGTTGTTAACTGGGGCTGGCTACAGGGAGCACACAATTCCTTTGTTGCAACAGCTGCACTGGCAGCTTGTCAGTTTCTGGGCATGATTCAAAATGCTGGTTTTGACTTTACAAAGCCCTATACAGCTTGGGCCCAGGTTATTTGAAGGACTGTATCTCCCTTTTTAGCCCAGCAATGCTCTAAGATCATCTGGAGAAGCCCTTTTTTCTGTCCTACTACCTTCTCAGGCTCATTTGGTGGGAATAAAGGAGAGGGCCTTCATGGTGGCTGCTCCCAGACTTTGGAAGTCCCTCCCCAGAGAGGCCAAAATGAGCTTATCTTTGCTCCTCTTCTATCAGCAGGCCAAAACATTTTTGCGCCATCAGGCTTTTACACCTTGACTAGGTTTTGGCTTTTTATACTGTGTGTGGTTCTGTTTTTAAGGTTGATATAGGTTTTTCATGTATTTTAAACATTTTAATGTGTAGTGTTTTAATGTCATAAGTTGTTTAATTGTTTTTAAAATATTGTATTTACATTTTTATTTATGTATTATTTTAGTATTTTTTAAGATTGTTAGCTGCCTTGAGTCTCATTATCAAGAGAAAGACAGAATATAAATGAATAAAATATTATTAATAAAAGCTCTCATGATCCATTTTGCAAGACCTCTGGCAAATATATTCTTACAAACAGTTGAGAGTGCAACTCCTCTCTTACTAGAGGTCCTTCTTCATGAAAACACAGATCATGTCCAGGAAGGCAAATCTTTCCCAATCTTTCCCAATTTGGAATCTTCTGATATCCTTCTGTCCCCTCCTGGGCTATGTCCTTCAACAGGAAGGAGCAATGAAATAATAATCTGTACTTCAAGGTCCTTCAGCTTCCTACTCAGAGCCTCATAGATTGTTGCAGTATTTTGAAGTCTATATCATTCACTCCCATGTGGATTAGAGGAAGGGGGTCATGTTTGTTGAGCTTGATGAATCTTATCAGCCTTATTATAATGTCATGAATCTTTGCCCCTAGAAGACACCACATCTCTTGAAACATTAGGCCCACACACCACTATTTTGTTTTTCTTAGTGAGCGATTGCCTGCTATCACCAAATGCCTCTTAAGAACTGACAGGAGCCCTTCCCTTCCATTTGCAGAACTTCCTGAGGCCCTCCATGTTCTTTGAGGACTGAAACTGTTGTCCCTGTGCAGCTGCTTCATTATTGCTGGAACTGATCATGTTGCCTCCAAACTCACAACATAGTTGCTTATAGTTCTGCTGCTGAGTGTCTGCCTCCTCTGTTTATGGAAGAAGACAGTTTCCAATTGTCTTGTATGTTACCCTTCCAGGACAGCTTATCTGTTCTTCCCAAAAAGGCTTCATCCTCCCTGGTAACTTTGGGTGTAGGTATGCAGGTTTCAAATTGTTGCACCTTCTCATTTTATGTATAGCTGCTTACATCCTCAGGCAAGAACACGAACATAGTGTAGATGTTGCAAATTATTGCAGCAGCACCCTGACCATCCATATTCAGTCATCCTATACAGGTAGTGTCACAGTACTCTGGGCCTCCCCTTCAAAGTGCCCCACGAAAAATGCACACAAAATGCTTATTGTCCTTGTCCTATTTGTTGAGCTCAAGAGACTCAGGGAACGGCTACATAGAGCTAGTGACTACATATTTTATCTCTTTCCTCAACCAAGTGAATGACTCACTTCCTCTCAGCAGAAGCTCTACCGCCTTAGACCATATGTTGAGGCAGAGCACACAGCTCAAAGTACACAAAAATATACGAGCAAGCTCCAAACAGTTCAGCTAAATGATCAGCTTTAGCTCAAAATGCACAAGGTCACTCTGTTCTGTCTCTTCCACCTATCCCATACCTTCTGTCCTCATCTTGCTAGCCAAACCCTTATTCTCTTTATGTTTAAGGGGAGGGAAATAATATACATTTATTTGAGGATAGTTTGAGTTTGGTCATATAATAAATGATAATTAAATTCCTTAACAATATAGATCTGTGGACTGAGTCAAAAATTAGTCAGAGCAGACCCACTGAAATCAATGGAAGTTAAGTTAGTTATGACTCACTTAAATTGTTCTGATTTCAGTGAGTTTATGCTAAGGTTGGACTCAGTTTTTTTAAAATCCTGTTAATATTTTATCCTATAAATAAATGCATGTATGTAAGTATGCATGTACATATAATATATACAGTACAGAGTGAACTCTAACATTAGGCAGAGTAAGGCTGTCACCTCAGGTGGAAGATGCTATGTGGTCAAGGGACAGTAGCATCAACTCCCAGCTGTTCCTTTCTGGTTAGAGTTATATGTCCCAGGTCGTTTTCCTGTACCTCCTTAGCTAGCCCTCAGATGTGATGGAGGCTGCATATTCTTGAAGTAAGATTCAGCTGCTTGTAGGAGAAAAGGTAGGAAGCAACATGATGACTTTCACCCTCATGCAACAAAATTTCTTGGGTCAACCTGGATTAATAATGCTTCACTACAACTTAGAACCCATTATAGTTTATGTTTTTTTCTTTGACTCCTGATTTATTTTATTATTGATGTACTTTTAAAATATATTTTTTAATATATGGAGTATGCTCAAAAATTAGATGTCTTAGAAAAACAGAGAAAAAAAAACAGAGAGAAAAACTGAGAGAAAATGTGATGCACCTGTAGAAGAACTCAACCAGACTTTTCTAGGCTCAGATTTTATTTTTTAAGGATAACTTAGGTTTTGTAGGATATAGGGTGAAATTAGAATTTCATATTGAAATCATAGCAGTATAGTTGACCAGTTCTTTGCAAGCAGAGAATAGATTACTGACACATTTAAAGAGGAGATCTATACATTTACATTTAAGGAAATCTACACTTCCAGTCTTCATATTACTTAATGCAACATCTGTACCAAATGCTGGCTTAGGATGCTTTTGTTTGCATTATGCTATGCTGTTAAAAGACATTGACATTTTTAGTGGTTGATACCAGCTCAGTTATTTTGGTTTTCTTTCTTTTAAACTTCTTTTAAACTTTTTTTCTTTTAAGATAAAAGATTTGCAAAATACGTATTATTTGTGCATCAGATATGACAATATAACATAATTAACTATCTATCGAATGCTTATGTATACCAAATACTCTTACATTTTGTTTAAGAATTGTTACATACTTGTTTTCTCACTATAACTCTATGTTCCTATTCATGTGATATACATTGTTTATGTTTCTTTCTTTCTAAAACAGGTACGGAATGATCTGACTGGTGTGCTGTACGGTGAAGAAATTGAAATCTCAGACACTGAGAGCTTCTCTAATGATCCATGCACAAGTGTTAAAAAGCTCAAGGTGGGTACAACTGCATAGGCAGCTTAAGGAGGAAAATGGGAAATAGAAAAACAACACACCCATGCAGCAGTGAAAGTGGACTTGAGTGAAAATAAGCATTTAAAATTAATTTCAAATAACCTAAAAGTAAATCTTCAAGCTAAGACTTACCTTTAGGTTACCTGAAATTAATTGTACAATAGCGATAAATAAATTATGGTTATTAAATCTTACAATGATGCAGGATTAAGTATTGGCAGTATTATAATATTGGAGATATTACAAACAGCTGTAGCTCAAGAAAACAGTGCCAGCAGAAATAGATGAATGTGTGTATCTCAGGTCAAGAATTTGAGAAGGTTTTTCTTTTTTTACAAGATAATGCAATTTGACACAAGAATACCAAATTTTCTTAAACTAATTCCATAATTAAAGGTTTGACTAGAACCATTTAGACTATTAGAATGAATGGGAATTAAGTCAGTATGACTACATCTGAATGCAGCCCATCGTCAGAGCACCATGTAGAGGTAGTGCGGCAGTTACTGGTTCTTCACATATTTGACAAAATTGATAAAATGAATATAGATGACGAAGGTGAGACTGTGACCTTCTAGTCCTCTGACATTGCCTTACATTTGTCTCGTTGACCTAATTTCATAATGGGCATGTATGTGCGTGTGTTTGTTTGAAGATTAAGGATACCCAATGAATCCATACTGGAATGAGTATACATATGAGGAAAATGGCAGTATGTGTGAGAGCACTTTCCTGTCCATAACGAGCATCTGTAAAGTCCTACTTCACACAAGAAATATAAATATAGGTACAGTTGGCCCTCCACAATTGCATGCTTCACTTTCACAGATTTAATTATTTGCAAGTTTTTCTACTCCCTGTACCCTCACCTCAGATGCCTCTTTTCCTTCTTGGTGGCTCCGATCAGGCTGTGCAGCGCTTTAAAAACCTGCCTCTGGTTCTTCTCCTCCTCCACCAGCCACTCCTCGGCCAGCTAAGGACAGCTTATAGCCCAATTTCTCAGCACCAAAAATCCTTCCCCGATGCCCTACATACACACATACACACTCAAAGAAAGAGATAGGCAAGGGAAAGGAAATATAGGGCCACCATGTAGACCCACCCCCATAACCTCTCCTTTCCCTGACCTATTTTGGACCCCAAGTTCTTCTCTCCATGCCTTGACCCCCCTTCCCACAGACACACGCACATTTTGATATTTGTGATTTTTCCTCTTTTGAAGTGTCCTGCACTCTTAACTGTGGGAATGTGGAGGGCTGACTGTAATAGATTTGTGTATTAATGTGTGAAGTTGTCTCTCCATTCTCACTATGGCATTTCTGGCTTTACAGTTTTCACTCTGTTGCTTGCTTTGCTCACATATCTGTCATTATCTCTCTTTATGGTGGGTGCTGCTTGGATACTGAACAGCAGATTATAATTTTCATGTTTATTACATTAGGCCTTAAGGACTGGCCAAAAGTAGTAGGAGATAAAGGTTTCCTTGCAAGAAGCAGAAGCTATTCCAGTTGACTGACATTTTATCCCTTTAGTGCAAATTCCTACAGATAAAAAGTAGAGCATACAAATCTGAACACTAAATGCTATCTTGCTATCTTTTTATTTTCTCAGCTCCTCAGCAAAACTAGATATGAATGCATTAGGTGTAATGTACAGTTTTGAAAATCTGAGGAAATGTAAGTTCCCTACTGAGCCTGTGTAGTGAATTTTTAAAGTAATTTATTTCAGTGGCAGAAATTCAGTTCTTGTATCTCTTGATTCTTTCAGTTTCTGATACTTTTAAACATTTTGATGACTGTCAGCCCATATATAATATACTCCACTCCTTCTTGCTTGTGCATACTTCTTCATGGAGCCTATTTTATAATGGTTTTAATAGCCTAATGTTTCTTGTTATTGGTTTGAGATGACTTTTTTTAAATGTAAGATCAAATAGATTATATTAAAGGGAAACTGGCAGTTGATTGTGTATAAAACAAAACTGACAGAAGAACAAAATAATGGGCACTAAATTGTCACTGAAATAGAGGGATCTAGAGAGGAAGGGAAATTTTGTCTATTTATCTGGACAGTGAAGAAAGGTGATAGGGAAGAAAAATCAATTCATTTGAAGTGTGGTGCTGGAGAAGAGTTCTACTGTAGATTGCTGAAAAGACAAATAAATGAGTCTTAGAACAAATCGGGCTTGAACTTTCCCTGGACTAAACTGAAACTGTCATACTTTGGACCTACTGTGAGAAGACAAGACCCACTAGGAAAGAAAAGAAATAATGCACTAGGAAAGAAATAATGCTTGGTAAGGTAGAAGGCAGTAAGAGAAGAGGAAGACCACATAACAGATGGATAGACTCAATCAAGGAAGACACATTTCTGAATCTGCAAGACCTGGGCAAGGGGGTTGATGATAGCTTGAATTGGAGTTTTCTCGTTCATAGGGTCACCATAAGCCGAAGTCAATTTGACAGCAGGTAATAGCAACAAGAAATTAATGCTACCCATGATATAATGGTCTGTGGTAGGGTAAGGAGCCCCACAAAAAAAAGCATTGGGGTTTTAAGGGCTGCAGCTTCATTAATGATGGCCTATGTGTCATGCTAACAAACTGTTCTGCATAAAATAGACTAATGTATACCCACCTTTTATTGAGATGGGAAGGGTTTCTCTGCAAGCACAGTTTCAGCTGCAGGTGAGACCTCATGTAATTGAGCTCTGCCTTACCACCAAAATACTTCCTCTCATAATATCACTTCAAGTACTATCACGACACCTAAAATAAAAGGTTTGGCATGGAGAATGGTTCTAACCCAGATTTTTCTTTGCCCTATCTATCCTTTTAGCTATCTATTTTACTCTGCCTTCCCAAAACAAAGACAGTCTACAATAATAAAACAAACAGTAGGACGAAATTAAATAATTCAGAACTTATTAAAATATAATCATAGATACAAAATATTCTTGGCACCACATAATTATAGAAGGAGGAAAGGAAGAAGAGGATGGAGGAAGAGCATGAGAGTATTGTACTTTCTTCACACACATACTTTGTCATCTCTCTTTCTCTCTCCCCCACGCCCTCTTCTCCCTCCCTCCCTCTCTCCAGTTGGAGTAAGAAAGCCTTGGTTTGAATTAGCATATGCATTAGTATTGACTTTGGAGGAAATTAATGACTTTACAGTAGAATTGTGATAAGCATCATTCTTACTCTGATCCCTAGTGTTTTGTTTCTGAAAGAACTGAAGAATAAATAGTAAGAAAGCTAATCTTAAAGGCCTATTCCTAAGAATTGCCTTTGTGCTTCCAACATATCTTAAGATGATTTCTCAAGGGCCCTGTGTCAGTCTTCTCACTTCACTAATGTGTATTCTTGAGCTCGAATCTCAGCTAGCCTTAATTTAAGAAGTTACGGTTTGGGTGAATGTGCTCTGCTGTGTCAAAAATGTTCCACACGTATGATGGTACAGAAAAAGTAGGTACATGAGTCTTCTCATACCAGGATTTGGCTTTATTTGTGGGGGAATCCCTACACTACAGATTTGTCCTGCAAGCTCTGGTTTTATGTGACTTGCATTCTCCTGTCCCTTTAACAATGACATATAAAGCTTGCACTTCTTGTAACCCAGCTGTGAGCACCTTGGAAAAGGAGAGGATTTCTGTTCATGTTTTTAAGGGTCAATTTTTCAATTTTTTTAGTGGAAAAGCTGGAAACTTGAGTAGTGTAGAAAAAACTTTGGTGATTTTCTTTTCTTTTGGAAGAAGGTTTTACTCACTTGAAAATGCCAAATTCTCTACATAATTAGAGAATGATAATAGTGTAGATGAGAGGTGGAAATAATACAGTCCATGTGACTTGACCTCAGCACCTCCAGTTTTCTGTTTTTTAATGCCTTTTGGCTGAAAATGTGCTTCAGAAGGTTTCAACTTAGTTAAATATCCTCATAACAGCAAGAACCTTCTCTCTAAGAAATAGCCCCAAAGGTGACCAGGAGTAAAGCAATTGTCAGTTTTGGTCACCAAAGTGATAACCATGATGGTGCAGCTGGGGCCCTCCAGAGCTCTAGAGAGTCTCCCATATCAGCTGTCTTGGCCCTTCAGATTCGAGAGCAAGTCCACCCTGCTGTAGACACATATTCATATCAAATCCAGGATGCGTCTACACCTAATGTTTGTAGCCATATTCATAAGAAGTGCATATTGGAGGAGTCATTGTTGCTTGTGTTGATAATATTGTATCACAGAAGTCTGTATTTTCAAAGAGAAGCTAAACTTGATTTCCCGATGCTCTCCTACTTAGTCCTTGTGTCTGTTTAAGATTATTTCTGTCCCAATAATACATGCTATTTTGTTTATTACAAAATCTGTGGTTTCCATTTTCATTTTTAATTCCTGCTACAAGAATTCTTGTAGAAGATAGAATGTCTCCTCATCATCATCCTTTTTCCTGTTGGCCCTCCTGCCAGCCATTTAGTGGTCAGTGGTTGCTAAGCAAGGGTCATAGGCACTATAGCCTTTGATGATCCTCCTGCCTCCTGTGCAACCCTGGGAGAAGGGGAGCAGATGAGGAGGATTATGAAGACTTAGCCTACCATCCTGGTCTGGCTGCCCCACCCTTGTGACATTGGGAGTGTGGCTAGGAGGAAGTTCAGCAAAGATCATAGTGACATTTGGTAAGCCTTGCTAATCTCCTGCTCCCACATCAGGACCATATGGGTGGGGAAGATGAATAAGGATTGAGGAGGCTGTAGGATCTTTGAAAATCCTCACATGGTTGCTCCCCACTCATTCACTCCGTGCGTGGAGGTTGGGTAGGAAAAGGAAGCTGAGTGTGGAGGATCTTCCTCACTACCTGTGTTCTGATAGCTGGTTCTTGACATCATTGTCTTGCAGCAGCTACTGGAATAAAGCTCACAAAGCCCCTTATTGGCTGCTGCCCACCCTCCCACCAGCTGTATTGGGAAGACAGTTGGTAGGTGAATCTTGGCTGAGGAGAGAGATGAGAAAGGAGCTTGAGGAGCATTCTCCTTGTCAGGGTTTTCAGACACTTGAGAAGCTCCTTTTTCATTTTCTTTCTTGAGTCTTCCCATCTCTAGATGGTACAGTAATACTGGAGATGTTCTTTCACCATTTCATTTATAAACCACAAAGGAATAGAACATTTATGTCTGTGAGGGTGATGTGCACACACTATTCCCCTATCTTCAGAGTTTAACACAGGAGTAGAGAAAGCGTAGCAGCTCTCAAGACATTTTTATAGCTCAAAGACTCCTCCCAGTATCCTTCCTAATGGTTCCCAGTGGGTGTGTCTGGCTGATATTCTACCATTTTCCTGCCCCTTGAGGGCATTTTAGGCCCAAGAAAGGGCTTTTTTTCTTAATAAGAAATGGCCCAGATGTTGACTTCTTGTTCTCTGACTGGCTTCTCCAGCACCTAAAACAGTCTGGGGTAGCCCCCCACCCCCCAAAAAAGTTATGAAATGGCTCCCATGCTCCCTGAAGGGCTTGGAGGGCAAAACTTCCAAATACTTTTTAGGGAGCCTGATGGAGCTGACAGGTAGCACTGTTTACCCCTGGACTGAGAGACAAAAAGAAAGAAAAATATGTAAATGCATTCACTAACATGTTCTGCTTCTAACAGCTCAGTGCTTGTTCTTTAGCAGTAGTGCCGGGAGTGTATTTTGGTATATCTAAGCTTGTAGGCTCTCTAAGACTAATGTGACAGAGGTCTACAATTCTTCCCAACTTATTTCTTATTAACAAGGTCTTCTCCAGATGCACGGACAAATTGTGTGCTTGTTGACGTAGACACATACGAGGGTTCTCTCAACCTTGGCAGTAGCTGGAAAAACAGATTCGTTCCAGTAATGTACACCAGAATTGTTTCTCCGAGGAATTTTATCTGAAGCATATGGATTTAAAAAATGCATGCAGTGATCACTCTTTAGGGAATAGCAAGAGACATCTAGCTCTAAATTATATGAATTCTAAGTCATATGAAACAAACAAACCTAAACAAATAAATAATACTTCAAACCTTTGCTTTTCTTAAACTAGGATATTTACAACTCAGTTATCAATTTATAAAGTTCTCACTTTATAAACAACCGTTATAAAGGATAGAACTCTATGTATGTGCCTTCAAGTTGCCTGCTGACTTATGGCAACCCCATGAATTTCAAAGGGTTTTCTTAGGCAAGGAATATTCAGAGGTGGTTTTGCCAGTTCCTTCATCTGCAATATAGTTTACAACATCTGGTATTCATTGGTGGTCTCCCATCCAAGTGCTAGCCTGGGCTGATCCTGCTTAGCTTCCAAATTCAGACAGGATCTGGTGCCTTTTGGGAGTTAGAATTATATTGGGGCTACCTCAGCATGCACACATGACCTAATGTCTGTTACACATTTGTTGGATTTGGTTTTGCTAGGCTCCTCCGAAGGTGTGAGGTTTCTGCTCTGAGTAGAATGGGAGCTCTCTCAGGACTTCTGATAGAAAGAATGGCAGTCTCATCAAGTAGATGTGGTAGTTGTACAGCCTACAGATGTTGCTGAACTGCATCTTCCATAAGACAAAGTTAGCATAACAAATGATGATGAGTGCTCCAAGTTGCAACGCAGCAACATCTGGAGGGCTGCACAATTTTCATTCCCTTTCTTGAAGGCATGATGATGATGATGGTAGTCAAGGTGATGTCACAAATAAAGCTGAACAGAATATCTCAGGCTTCTTTATGTGCAGCAGCCTATCAACACATCAGCCTAAGCTACTATGAAGCTACAATGTGTTGCAGGGGCAGGGGTAGTGCCAGCTCAAAGAAGCTTCCTCGAAGGAGTTTTTCTTGAGTGTTGATGCTGCAATGGTGATGGTTCTTTTCCAGTAGCACAGAAACTACACATGTAGCTGATACATGAGACCAGCTTATTAGTCTGTGTGATATCCCTTGAACCTAGTGAGTAATATGTAGTGTAAACACACTTGACACTACTTTACTCTTCTGAACAGTGCTGCAATTCACTGCTTTATTACAGCATAGCTCAGTCATGTGAGAACATTAGACTGGCTTCTTAATAGTAAAACAAAGATTGATGCACCAATTAATTATTTTATGAGCCTTCAAGCATTTTCAAAGAGCATCTGTGAAATATAAGGCATTAAGTAAAAATTTGCAATAAAGATCCATGTTATACCTTTGATTTATAACATTAGTTTTAGAAACAGGTTATTCCAAGAAAGTTATGATTTCATTAAGATTCTTCTCTTCTCTTCTCTTCTCTTCTCTTCTCTTCTCTTCTCTTCTCTTCTCTCTTCTTTTCTGCAGGGGAATGATGTCCGAATTATTGTTGGCCAGTTCAATGAGGAAATGGCAGCAAAAGTGTTCTGCTGTGTAAGTAAAAAGAAAGAAAGAAAATGAGAGGGAAGAAATAAAGATGAAAGTTATTGAACTATTAATTGATTAAAATTGTTAGTGAATATTAGCAAATTAGGGAACCATGTACAGAATACTGCTCTGTGGCAGAAGGTAGATCCTGTATATGCTTCCTTCCTTCATTTGACCTGTGTTCTAGTGTATTTGCCTTAACTTGAGTCCAAAATGCAAAAACCATTGTATAGGTTGGCCTAATTTAAATGAAATATATGCAAATGTTTTTTTGGAATATTATTGCAACACTGGCCATGTGGACTGGAGTTGTAGTCTGAAAAAGTAATTTTTCCGAGCTTTGGGGAGATCCAGTGGTGGACCAAGTTTGGTATCTACCCATTCTCAGCAGCCTTAGCCCTATCTAAAAACCTAAAGAAAAATGGAATGCACAGATATTTGAAGAAATATATACAAGTATACCAGGGTTAACAGAAACTTTTGTACCAGAGGTAGAAACAGCTTATACCGCAAGAAAGAAGAGCATTTCAACATTTTTCAGCACACTTTTCCTTCAAAACTAACCATATGCAGATGTGAAGTGAAACAACCAGGTCAAGTAAGGCTTGCATGTGTAAACAAAAATGTCTTGAATCTTTTAGAGGCTATTTGAAAGCATCTTTCAAATGCATCCTGGGATGATTTCTTTTCTTTCAATTGCTTCCATCTTTTAAAAAATGATTTCTATTTTAGTGGTGAAACTTGCCTTTTCAACATGCCGGGGTAGCTGGTGAGGGAGGCTAATCTGTTCTCCCCTTTTCTTTCTGTTCTATTCTTCACACGTGCCCAGTGAGCAGCGTTTTACCTTGCCTGTAGGCACACAGAGCTACAACAAGATCACCTGGACTGGAATCCCATTCTTTCCCATGTCAGACTTTATTGCAGGCATGCTGCTGCATCCAAAAAATCTGTCTTTCTCCAGCACTCCTTCACCATCCTCTCAATGTCAGTGTTCGGGGGAAAAAACCCTACTTAGCAAAAGAGAAGTAGGAGGGCTGGGCTGAGAGGACTCCTGTAAAAAGACTTAGTATAAGAGCTTCTTTATTGGAAGCTCTGTTAACTGAGGTATTCCTGTACAGCCTTTTTTCACTGGAACATGCATATATAGACCCCTGGTGGCTCAGTGGTTAAATGCTGGTACTGCAGCCACAACGCTGCAAGTTCGATCCTGTAGGGCTCCAGGTTGATTCAGCCTGCCTTCCTTCCTTCCGTAGGTCAGTAAAATGAGTACCCAGCTTGTTGGGGGCAATTAGCTAAAGACGTTGTAAATCACTTAGGGAGTGAGTGCTTTACACTGATAAGCGATATAGAAATGTAACTGCTATTGCTACTGGTATAGATAGTTCAGTTCTCTAAATGTGTTTATCAGAAGTAAGCTCTAGGGACTGGAATGGGATTTAATTCCAGGTAAGTGGATATAGAATTGTAGCATAAATCTAACATAGCAGTTCTAATTAGCTGTAAATCAGCAGGGTTTTTTTTTAATGGTTACATCAGTTAATGAGACTGTGTGTCTCTTTAGAGAATAATTGAAATAAAAGAATCATCTGAATAACTTATTTAATAATTTTATCACAAATGAGTGTTAAATAGTAATTTAGTTCTTTCAACAAGAAATAGTTCTTTCAACAGGGTCCTGCACTTGGGCAGAAAAAATGAAAGTCACAAGTATAGGATGGGGGACGTGTGGCTGGATAGCAGTACGTGTGAAAAGGAACTAGGAGTCTTGGTAGATCACAAGCTGAACATGAGTAAGCAGTGTGACGTGGCAGCCAAGAAAGCCAATGCGATTCTTGGTTGCATCAATAGGAGTATGGTGTCTAGATCGAGGGAGGTAATGGTACCACTCTATTCTGCATTGGTTAGGCCTCATTTGGAATACTGTGTCCAGTTCTGGGCACCTCAATTCAAGAAGGATGTCGACAAGCTGGAACGTGTCCAGAGGAGGGTGACCAAAATGGTGAAGGGTCTGGAAGCCATGCCCTATGAAGAACGCCTTAGGGAGCTGGGTATGTTTAGTCTGCAGAAGAGGAGGTTAATAGGGGACATGATAGCCATGTTTAAATATTTGAAGGGATGTCATGTTGAGGAGGGAGCAGGCTTGATCTCTACTGCTCCAGAGACTAGGACAAGGACCAATGGATTCAAGCTGCAGGAAAGGAGATTCCACTTGAACCTCAGGAAGAACTTCCTTATGGTCAGAGCAGTCCGGTAGTGGAACATGCTGCTTGGGAGTGTGGTTGAGTCTCCTTCTTTGGAGGTTTTTAAGCAGAGGCTGGATGGCCATCTGTTGGGAATGCTTTGATGGGTGTTCCTGCATAGCAGGGGGTTGGACTCGATGGCCCCTGGGGTCTCTTCCAACTCTATGATTCTATGATTCTATAGTAACAGTAAAAATGCTTAATTTGTGTCTTTCTCTTTGTTAGTTTGAATTCACCTGCCTTTTGCTCATCTGTTCTGCCAGTCTCTCCACTACAAAGAAGCTTGGTGGGACTTTGTTTCCATCTAAGCACAGGGTTGAACAAAAGTGACACAAACTGAGGTGTCACTGTAGAGAAGAGCAAGGGCGTTAAGCAGCTCTGTTGAACTGTGTGTTTGTCTTTTGGCAACAAGCTGTCTTTTAATTATTCTCTAATTTTGATTTTAATTTTGGCTTATGGTTTAGCAGAGAGCAAACTTCATCAAATGTGCAATGGGCTGATATAGTACCTTGGTATAAGATCAATTAGTACAGATATGGAGAACATTTTAGAGTTCATCAGTTTCAAAGGCACTTTGTGAACAGTTTGAATACCTGGTGAAGAGTGGTTTAAAAATGAACTATAAGAATAAATATATTCTGTGTTAGTCTGAAATCTTGCTCTCCCCATCATCCATGTGCATTGACCAGTGTAGAGAGTTGTTGCTACAGGACTTGTGTGCAAATGTCTCTTCTCAACAAGGCCATCTCATCCTATGTCATTCTGATATGTGACCAGAATATAGACCAAGCATCTACAAGCAAAGCCCCTTGTGGTGTGTTCCCCATCATTTTCAGGAATTAATCAGCCTGTATTCCCCCTACTTCCTATTTGCCACTGCCCTCACTAGGTTTTAGTGTAGTCACTGCTTGTGTGGGAGACAGCTTGCAAATCTTAGACATTTCATTTTGGGTGCCCTGATGGGCAGAAGGAAGGATGTAACTGTATGAACTTTTCAGAAAGTGAACATTTCTGCTTCTTTTGGAAGTAGCTGGAGTACTGGGGCATGAGTTAAAATGAGTGCGGACTTTTGGAAGGTGATGCGTGGGACAGCGGGGGGAGACACAACTGGGAAAAAAATGGCCAGAGTATGCTAGAGCACACTGAGTGAGATTGCTATGATGAAGGAAGGGTAGTTTTCAGAGAGCACAACATATTACCCTACATATGAAACAGGGAAAGAGAGGAGCAAAAGTGCTGCCTTCCTTGCTCTCTTTCTTTAGCACCAGTCTTTCCTCTTATTAATATTTCTTTTCCATCAAACTTATTTATAGAGGCTGTGGTCTATCAGATTTTTGCGTCTACGTTAAGCTTATTACTATGTAGAAGATCTTTGTATTGTAGCAGCTCTTAGCCGATAGCATCTTGTATATTCAGTAAACTTTCTGAATATAATGCAAATAATAAAAGACGAGAGTTATCATCATTAAAACGGGTGTCTCTTTTTATCTTTCCTTTTTCAGATAGAGTTTTTTTTGTAAGATTTAAGAATGAATGGTTAACATACCTAAGATCACTAAACCTCAACAGAATCATTTTGTATATGTAATGTAACTCTTTAGTGCCAATAAAATTACTTCTCTCTCTTTTATATTTCCACTGTAGGCATTTAATGCACAGATGTATGGCCCTAAGTATCAGTGGATCATTCCTGGGTGGTATCAGACCTTCTGGTGGGAAAAAGCTATTCCAAAGCTTAATTCATCAAACTGTCACACTGCAAATATTCTTAGTGCCATGGAAGGCTACATTGGAGTGGATTTTGAACCTCTCAGCTCCAAACAGATAAAAACCATTTCAGGAAGGGTGAGTTAGTTTATATTCTTATTTAGTTTATTTTTTTTTGAAGTAAACCTCAAGATTATTTTGCTTTATCAGTGAGTAATCACTTGCAGGCATCAATTGCATAATTAATTTCCTATCACAGTAAATGTATAGCCTGTCCTAAACCATTAAGGTGCCACCATCAAAACAGAATAGGGCTTGGTTCTTCAAATTGGAGTACCAGAGACTTTTGAGACTTTTATACTGTCACTACATTAAAATAAAAAGCCAGTTAATTCTCCTGAAAAAAGTCATACCATTTTATGATAGAACAGCTGATACTTATCTGTCTTGAATGGTTGAATAGGTCCCAAGTACCTTAACAGTGCTCCAAAAAAGAAGTTACTGCTCTTGAGAAGTGCGGTTTCTCCATTCTTATCTAGGTGCATCTAATTCCCCCAAATTTTGAACTCTGAAAAAGAAGCTCTTCTAGTTTTCAGTGGAAACAGCCCATGTATAGTATTGATTGGCTTGTGGTTTTCATGTCATATGCCCCTCTACCTCTCCAGCAGAGTTTACAAAATGTATTTTTGACCTATAGATGAAACACGGAAAAAACTTTTCACTGCTTCTGTGTCTCAGTTCAGAATGTATTGAAAGGAGAAGCCTGCCTAAAGCATGGAATGGAAGAGAAGTGGGTGGGGTGGGAAGCCAGAAAAGGGAACTCCTGAAAATTCTGGAAAGTAATTTGTCAGAGGCATTGGTGAAAATGGCAGGAAGTGGGTTATCCTGTGGAGAGGAAAAAGAAGCATGCTGACTTGTGTTTTCAGGTAAGTATGTGTGTACCCGAAGGGTTGTACATCCTTTATTAGATCATTTTCTCTTAGTGAGCATGAACAATTATTTTGAGCTCCATTTAGCAAATGAATTTCACCATGGCAACGATACTCTAAACAACATGATTAAGATCCTACTTATTCCACATATAATAATAGCTAGAATTACTCAAAATCCCCAGTTGTGTGCCATTCCTGCCATTGTTGTGATTGAGAAGATGCCATTTTTCACTACCAAACACTTCCTCTGCAAGAGGTCTTCAGAAAAAAATTGCTAGGAAATTGGTACCAAGAATCTGGCCTTCCCCTGAATACTCTCAGTATGACTAGCTGCAGGAAGATATTCTGATCCCTCCATTTAGCCAAGCTATGGAATGAACGTGTGTGTGCGTGTGTGCGCGCGCGCACGTGTGTGTGTGTGTGTGAGAGAGAGTGTGAGTGTATGAAGGGAACTTTGGATTCTCTTGCCCAAAGCTGTTGTGAAATATCCTAAAAGATATCTTGCTTGTTCTGTAGTCCTGCATGGGGGCGGGTAGTTTAAGATTGTAAAAATTCCCTTCTGCAATGATATAGCCATACACCCAAGTATAAAAAAGGAAGGATTGCATGTAAACTGTTTCTTCTTTCCTGGATTGCAAAGAATGTAGCTGACATGCTTTCACAGCAGTCCTCAGAGCAGGGTTTCTAGTGGTGATGGTGTTTCCAAAGGAGAGAAGGTTTACCTCTGCAGTGCCTCCTATCAAACATCAGCAGATCAGTAGTGGTGTATCTACCAGCTTACTAGTGAATATTACTGCTAAGCTGAACACTAAAATGTAGGAGAACAGCCGTCAAAGAAAACATGATGTCAGCACCAAGGGGCAGGGCACGTTGTGCTCATAGAAATGGGCAGCCTTTTCTTACATTGTTTTGCATAATATTGCTCAGTGCAAGTGGTTCTCATAACAGCAGTTTATACAACTTTGTCAGAAGATATAATGTCTGAAGCTATATTAGACAAATATATGCATTTTGACTGTGTATGAATGGCCTCTCTGTGTAGAAATGCTGGATAATAATCTCAGATAATGAGATGTTCCCCAGATACAAGTATCACAGCATTGCTCAGTTGTATAAGAGGAAAAACTACTGTACACTCTCTTACACACAGTAGAAATGAACCTAGTTGTGTTTGTATGTGCATCTGTGTGTATGTGTGTGCTGCTGTTTGTTTTGACCTATGATATAATTGCTGGAAAATATTTATAAATAACCTGTGCAAATCCATTTTTGATGTGAGGCATTCAGCATAACTCTTTAAGTTTATAAGTCTTTGGAACTAAGCCTAAGTAGGCATAACCAACATATATAACCAGAATACACACATATATCTTTGCCTCTGTTCACTTTTCTTTTCCATATTATCTCCCCTGAGTCAAATTGTGAATGCTAAATTCTTTGGGATAGGTACTTCTTCTCTGATGTCATGTAACCTGCCATGTATTATTGAAAGTTTTGTACCTTGAATTTTCTGTTATAAAAGTAATAATATGAAGCACTTTTAATTATTTTTCTGAAGTTATACATGGTCCAAGAAACTTCACTGATTATGATTTAAATGTCCAACTGTGACTGTAAGGCACAGATTTTTAACATGCTGACTAGATAATCTGTATCCTTTCCCTACAGACACCACAGCAATATGAAAAGGAATATGATCAAAGGCGTGGAAATGTTGAGCCAAGTAAGTTCCATGGCTTTGCTTATGACGGAATATGGGTAATTGCCAAAACACTGCAACAAGCAATGAAGATTCTCAATACCACCAACAAAAACCAAAAAATTGAGGACTTTAACTACACCAACAAAGACCTTGGAAAAATTTTCCTGGATGCAATGAATCAGACCAGCTTCTTTGGTGTAACGGTAAGCCTGCTTCAATTATTTTTAACTGAAGTCTGTAGTTGTATCCTTTCTGGGAAATATTTCAGCAGTTGGCTACTAGAAGGAAAACAACATATGTGGAGGAAAGTTCTGCTTGCTATCGTTCAGAAAAGAATGAAAAAAAATTTTTGTGCTTGGAACATGAAGCTGTTGCTTTGCTGATGCTTAGTTCAGCAGGGCTTGCAGGAGACATCTGGTCCTAATCAAGATAATCAGGGTGGCCAGTGAACAGAAGAAGTATTCCATTTCTCTCAGGCTTTTCAGAGCAGAGTCATGGGAGAAGTGGGAATTCTGACTGGCACTTCTCAATGCAGAACCAGTGAGCTATATTCCTTTTTGCTTAATTATTGCAATTTGAAAAGCCATGATTTTGAGGGTATACAATTTCTTTGACAACCACTCAGACTTTTTTTCCCCAGCTAGTTTGCTGCAAGTATGTGTTAGACTAATTTGATTATTGACCCTGGGATCAATTTATATTTTGTGTTGCGTATGTACCTCAAAGATTATTTCCAAAATGGTAGCACTCTTCGTTATCTTAGATGATACAAATGTACACTGTAAAAGGTAAAATGAAAATGTGTTCAACATTTGTTGGGGAAATAAGGCTTTCCTGTTGATTGTAGACTAGATCAGAGCTACTCAAAATGGTGGTCTCTGGACTGGTCCCAGTCCCTGAGCCACTGGCTGCCAGTCTCTAGTGAGATTCAGTGAAAGAAAGAAATGATTGTAGTCAGTGGGAACAAATATGGTGCCAGTTCCTGGCGCAGTGGGAAAAAAATTGCCAGTCCTCCACATCAGGTAGCCTGAGAAGCACAGGCCTAGACAGCAAACCTGATATAGGTTTTCCATATCTTAGTATGTGAAAATCTGAGCCATCTGAGAGGCAGCAGTGTTTAGTGAGTCTTGTTCAACCTTATGGCTAAGCCTCATATCTCCTCATGCAGGGAAAGTTCAGGTCACCAACACACTTTTGCCACTTAGCCATCTGTGCTTTCTCAAATGACTATTGGGACAATCTTTGAGGAAATGTTTTGTTAGTTTCCTGGCTTGTTTCTGCTGTCTGGCTATTTGTGTTTTATTTTATTCATTATTTTGGTATCTACTGTAATATTAAATTGGAGAGCTCCTTGGAAATCTTTAGTTTAAAAAGATGGCATAAGACTATATCTGGAAAAAAGAGCATACAAAGATAATACAATTGATCACTGGGAAACAATTCTGAAAGATCTCCTTGTGGTAGGAGACCCCTTATTCCAACTTTAACATCTTGCATTATGTACCATGTGGCATGCCATCATAGCAACAGGGATCCATAGCCTTGCTCCATATATGAGGCAGGCCATAGTTCATACATGATAATTCATGATACAGTGATGGTAGTTCCCACAGTAAAGATTTCTATGTAATCCAGAGTTCACTTGCTATCTGGTAATACTCTTCTAGTGACAAATGTAACAATATTTCACAATATTTAGCATGACCTGTCCTTATTTGCACATGGATAACATACCATAATAATTCAAAATTTGAAGCTCATGTTTCCTTATCTTAATTGTTTTATACATTACATTCCTCAATCATTTAATCAAAATAACCCTTGGTGACATAGGATGGCATGATAAGCTTGTAACTGATATATTGAGTTTGCATTATGGACTCCCGAAACAGTTTCTCAGGACGAAAATGCTGAGTTTTCCTGTATGGAATATTACAATAAAAAAATGAATAATATTTTACAACATGGCATTGGTATTTGTACTTCCTTTCTAATTCATGTGAAAACAAATTCACTAACTGAATCTGCCTCCCGTTCTGAGTCTTCAAGTTGTTTCCTTCCATTTCATTGAGTCTGGAAACTCTGAAAAATCAAAATAATGGTGGAATTATCTGAGCACCTTGTGAAGATGAAATAAATGAAAATAAATGAAAAAAATTAATAAGTGAAATAAACTGAAGTTGACCTACACATGTCCCATGGAAAGAAATAGCTGCTGTATAAGAGATTGTTTATGTCAGGGTGAAGACTCTGAGGTATGCTGACCCCTGAAAGAGATTATAGTATTTTAATATGGCAGCATGTTCAGACATTCAAGTGGCCTGTCATGTTCTGTCTAGAGGAGGTTTTCTCTGTTAAGATATATGAAAAGGAGAGCCCAAACAACAGACTCCAGGAAGAGCCAGAGGAGGCTAGCAGCCCTGTCACAGAAGCAGAACCTGGACCATTCCACCTAGATCTTGAAGAGCAGGAATCAGAGATACTGCATTCTGTGACAGTAGAGATTAAAGTGACAGCAACAAAAGAGCAGGACACACCTTGTTGAGTTTTAAGAAGGAAGCACTGACATAATCAGGCCAACTGTGCTGATTTACAGCAGGTTGTAAATCATCACAGCCAAGGCCATCTCTGCTGCAAAACAACAGTTGCACTATGTCCTCCTGGCATCAGGTCATATTCCCTGAGCTCTCATTTTCTGAATGTAATTAACTCTTTGGACTAATCTCTTCAGAGACTTCTGCTTTGCTTTGGATCCTTCTTGGACTGCTTTTCTTGCTCAGGCCTGGATTGCATCGGCCATGCTTCCCTTGCAGACTCTCAGTGTTCTGGCTTGGTTTCTCTGTTGCTTGTTCTCTTGAACCACTGATGACTTCAGCAGATTCACTCACCCCACCCCCCCAAAAAGACACCCCAGTTCTACTGTCTGAAATAGCACAGGGCAACATTGGAAGCACAACTTAGCCTCTTGTGCATTTGTTTATCCTAATGATGGAGTTTTGCATAAAACTGTAGCCTGAAAATAGAGCCAGACAAAAATCAAGAGCATTCGTTGTTGGCATTGCCTTCAGTACAGGGGTGGCTGGTGGCTCTCATGTCAGTGGGGCAGTGAATCCCCTATAGATTGGTTTGAATGTCTAGGGAACTATCCAGGGTGCTGAACCTGTTTTGGGAGGTAAGTTTAGCACCTTTCATAGCTGCATTAATGTTTCAACTCAACCCATGATGGATTCACCGTCCCATTGACATGGAAGCCACTGCTATCGTGATACAGCCCAATATCCCCTGGGTCAGAACCCTTGGTACCAACCAGGATGGAAATGTTTATCAGATGCATCCAAGATTTGCTATGTAGCAATGCAATGGTGCATAGTCTGAAGAGCTCTCTTTCTATATTTGGAATAATCCAGAGACCTCTGAACATGGGAGAAAGCAGCATTAAATTATATTCACAGAAGAAAAACTACCTTGTTCTGAATGGCACCAAGCAATTCCACTTACCCCAGTTGCATTTGCAACTGCTTAGCTGGAGAATTCATGATTAGTAAAGCAACAAGAAATCTGCTTTCAGAATTTTCAGTGGGTGTTCAGGCATATACTTTGATATAGCTAAGCTATTGGGCATGGAGAAAGAGTCTCCATGCCTTTGTGTACTTTCATCTAGTAGCACATAAAGAAAGTGACTTTTAAAGAAAACACAGATGATTTAGTGTGCAAAAGAATAATCTTTTGTAGAGACAGCTGAAAGAAAAGTTAAATAGCAAACAACCTTTACAATAAGCTAATGAGCTTGCCAGGCAGAAGGGATGTAAATATTTTATAGACTTCCCAGTTTGGTTCCTTGTAAAGGTCGGTCAGGAAGTGCATCTGTTTTAGAGTGTGCAAGAAGGCTTTTAAACAGCCAAATTGATGTACAAAATTCCCCAGTGCATTTTCCCGGCTTGCCTTTCTCTCTCTTTGAAAAAACAACAGGGTTTCTATAAAGGTAGGCCCTGCTTGGCAATCCCACTCAGTCATTATTCTTGTACAGCAATCACATTCCAGAAGCACCTAGCCTGAGATGAAATTTTAACATGATGGAAATCCCTGTAGAAAATATTAAAACATATGCCTGGACATTCAAAATAATTTACAACTTTTTCCCTCTCCTGCTTCTATGGGGCTAAGGAGAAATCCCAGGAGAACCAACCTGTAGCAGAAAGCAGACAGAAGCAGAATGAAGCAGCGGGGCAAACATAACAGATTGTTCAGGTATGATAAGGCCTCAGAGAGCTCCTAGGGAAGAAAAGAGGTTGATTCTACTAAGTATTAAGTTCAACAGAAGAAAACCCCATTGTTTGTAATGCTTGATTTCATTTAAGTGTTTAAAAGGAAAAATAGTAGTGGGGAGTTAGATGAAGATCACAGAAAAGTGGTTTAACTTCCCAACCTGTGCTAGGGCTTTGATCCCAGTAATCCCATCGAGGCTGCTAGTGGCCATGAGTAGCATGGGTACATTTGTGTTAGGAACATGACACAGAAAAAAGCTGTGTGTTTTGTTTGTTTGCTTGTTTTGAAACTACCCATACACTGTGGCCATTTATGCACTACACTGTTATGGTGCTATTATTCCACTTTCAACATCCTGTGGAATCCTGAGGTTTTTAGTTTAGGGAGGCCCATTTAGAATTCTCAACCACAGCGCTTTTTGGTCTCAGGTAACTGCAAATTGCAGAATTCTACAGGATGTTGAAAGTGGAATAATAGCATTATAACAGTTTAGTGTGGAAAGGCCCTGTGATTTCACATTCTGATTCATTCTTGTAGCTGCAGTTTAAAACACACAGACAAAAAGAGACGGACACAGAGAGCCCAATATATTTAACACAGAACCACTATGGTATAATGATTTGAGTATTGCACTAGGTTTCCAGAAGACCTGGGCTCAAATGCCTGCTTAGCCATGGAAACCCACTGGCTTATCTTGGGGAAGTCACAGTCTCTCAACCTCAAAGGAAGGCAATGGAAAACCCTCTCTTAATGAACCTTGGCAAGAAAACTCTGTAATAGGTCAGAGTCGACTTGAAGATACACAACAACAACAGATATGTTAAGTACATGCAGCAATTCCATTTGCAACTCACTGGCAAAGGTTAGGAAAGCAAGGTGGTCTTCTCCTCTGGTAGAGATGTAATTCTTCTTCACTGTGTTTTCTTTTTAAAGGTAGCAATTTGTAATTTCAGCAATTTTCATTCTGCTGCAAGAAAATCTTAAAATACCATGTAGTTTTCTAATGCTATTTGTAATTTAGGACTTCTGCAGTACAAAATTTGTCCCTGGTTGTTTTGCATAGAAAACAGCATATTCTGTGTGGAAAATGAGCATTTTAATACAGAAATATTAATTCCTGCAGAGAAAATTCTATATTTTTTTTGCAGAAAATGTGGTTTTCTATGAAAATTATCCAGTTGTTAATTTTACACAGAATACGTCCCCAATTGCAGCATTTTTTGCACAAAAAGTCCTGTATTTCCTGTGCAAGAATTAATGATTCTGTGCTGAAATATTATTTGCCGCGACCATTTCCACACTACAATGTTAAAAGTGCTTTAGTCCACTTTCAGCATCCTATGGAATCCTGGGGTTTGTAGTTTAGCGAGGGACATGTAGAATTCTCAGCCAGAGAGTTCTTTGGTGTCAGTAAACTACAAACCCCAGAATTCCACTGGATGTTGAAAGTGGACTGAAGCACTCTTAACATTGTAGTGTGGCTGTTTCCTGCACGGAACATGAAGTTTTCTGTGCAAACAACCATGTGTACATTTTGCTCATAATGAGTCCAAAACTGTGAAGATTCTTGTCAGTCCAGGATTCTTCTCATCAGAGTTATTCAACACTCAAAAAAGATGAGCTTTTTGACCATTTTCTGAATATTTTTGAATATTCTTTCCATCTCTGTTCAGGGAAAGGGCAAAGATCATCTTCCTATTTTTCCTGTGCTTAGAAGTACAGTTTAACTTACAAGGAGGATCCTATTCTCAGGGCTGAGTTTGAGGAAATTGCCCATATTTGCTGGTGTATAAGATGCACCCATGTGTAAGATGCACCTCATTTATACACTGGCAAATATTATTTAAGACACATTGCCATATAAGACGTACCCCATTTTCAAACAGTTATTTTTCAAAGGAAAAAGTAAGTCTTATATGCTAGCAAATACAGTACCCTTTGGGCCACAACTCCTGGAATCCTCTGGCCAACGTGCCCCCCCCACCCAGTGTCATCGCTTCAGAAGTTCTTTGCCCTTCCAGTGCTTGGAGACAAGTAGTAATTCCTTTTCATCAAGGGATATGGAAAGTTCCCATCTCATTCTGAAGAATGTAGGCAATGTGAGGTCTCTTGGGGAGATGATCCTGCCTTGAGTCACTGTCAAAGAGGTCAAGACAGCCAAATCCCAGGCAGCAATGTCTTCCCATGAAGGCACAAAAATAAAATTGCCAGCAACTCTAGTGCCAGCGATGTAACATTCAAAGGGAACCACAGAGCAAGGTTTTATGGTTTAAAATGCCACTTACTGTTTGCATGTCAGAACATTCCCTGCTAAAGCTGGATTGCTTCTCCCCTTTCATAAAAACTGTTAACAGGCTCATGTGTGGAGCAGCAAATTAATTCGTTTTTTTCAGAATATTTAAATAAGGGACATCATTTAAAACAAAGGCATCTGGCAACTTTATGGGGTTTTTGCAGTCAGTTTGTGATGAGACCTTTTCTAGCCCTAGAGTAATTCCATGATCTGTCTTTCTCAGCAGAGCAGCAATCCTTACAGCTAAGTCATTTGCTAACCAAACATTTATCTACACTTGGATGCTCAAGGACTGCCTGAGGTTCAAGAACTATTAGAATTTTTGAAATGCTTTATAAATGCACTGTGATTTCTGTGTGTGTTTTTGTTAATGAATGGCAAGCTATTAGCCTGGATTTTCCTTATTCAGCTGGAGGAAAGGGTGTTTGTTTGTTTTTTGTTTGTTTTCGGGCACAGACAATAAAGGGACCCTAGTAGCAGATTGCATCATATTGTATTAAAACAGCTTCTGACAATCTTAGACTTTGCTTAAACTTGCAAAAGGTTTTATCTGCAGTACAATTGACACTAAAAGAAGTTTAAAAAGATAAGGGCCTGTTGAGAGATTACATTTTTTACTGTATATGCCTAAAAATATCAGTTGGGAATTTTGAAAAATGTGTTTATAAATTCACAAGGGGTCGTTTATTAGTGAGCCAAGACTGGCTCCAATTCCCTGTTGAGTGTGCATGCAGTGGTAACCTGAATTTGTTGCTGTGTAAATAATGAAGCAGCTGCAATAGTCCTTGCTTCCTAACAGTTCCTAGTGTCATAATAAATGGTGTGTAGTACATATATTGTAGGCCTAGCATAACTGGCAGACAGGAGCTGTAGAAAGAAGTGGGTATGACTATCTAAGTGAACTTTTAATTTTGTTGTTCTTGTTGCCATTGTTGGTACTGCTGAAAACTATATCCTATGATATTTGCTTACTAAACTAGGTTCAACTCTTGACATACAGTTGAGATTAACTGTGATTGAAATAAGCAGACAAGTGAAATTATGGAGGAGACCTTTATTCCTAGGACCACTGCTGCATAAATCGCTTCAGTGAATGTAGCCCTGGCTTCCATATTCCCATAATCTGTTAGCTGAAAAATCAAACAGAATCTTCTTGTCACAAGATTTTAGCAATCTCAATGGACTGCAAATGGGATATGGTAAACATATTGTTTGATACTTCCGCACCCCAGTGATAGCACCCAAGTATACAACACAGTATTTATACAGCATTATGAGCTTTCAACATTTGTCTTGTACATTATTTCCATAACTCTATACAGCCAACCATCATTATCTTCATATTGCAGATGAGATATAAACCTGAGGCTGTGCTGTAGAGACTTTCTAAAGTACATTTAATAAGATATTAAGTAAAAGGAAATTTAAAACAAGGATTCTCCATCTTGTATTCACATCAGTTTTGCTTTCTGCTTTAGCTACCTTGGATTCTACTTTTGGGGGAAAGGCAAGATATAAAGCGACTGATCGATTGATTTAGGGGATAATATGATACTCTATTCTATGTACAAAAGTTTGCTAATGTTTGTATTTGTGTGCATCTCACGTAGGCCTCCAGGCCAGAAAAATTGTATACTTCTGCCTTAACGTTAACACTATGATTTAATGATCAGTTGTTCTGGCTGCAAAAAGGAAACTAGCAATTAAGTCCCACTGTCCCTGGGAACAGGAATTGGCTAATCCAAATGCCAGTATAGGAATTCCATCACCAGAACAGTGAACGGGAAGATAGTAATTAAAGGGTAAGTAGCTGAAAAGCAGAAGCCACTTGAAAAAACTTGGAAGAGGGCAGAAAGGTAAACAGTTAATTAAAGAGCTGGTTGTAGTGAGAAAATCCTTGCTGAATATGCTTTTTGAATAAACATGCATTACAATGTAGTTTCTTTGGGAATGAGTAGCCTAGATTTTAAGAGAAATAAATCAAGCAAAATGTGGAATAGTCACTCATATTTCACTGCCAGGAGAGTGCAGAAAAAAGTAGTGCCTCAACATCATATAATGGCCCTAGTGTGTAAGCAGTGTTGGTGTGTAAAGTGGAAACTGGCCCACCAGTGTATGATAATATTGCCATAGTCCTTAGCTGTGCCTGTCGCTAGTTCTGCCCTGAGGCACATTTTGCTGAAGATTTCTGCAGCATGGCTATTTTATTGTAAAAGTGCTCTTTTTCAATGTAAAAATGATAGCAACTGACAGCTTTTCACTACGATAAGCATCAAATGTTTGGACTGTTGCTTTAGAATGGGTTCAGGTACCACAAATTCTTGGCCCTTTCTCTAAGACCAATATCCAGCCTCTTAAATTTGTGGCAGATAACTGTGATTGCTACTATATTTTAAATATAAGCAGATTTTTTTTAAAGTAGAACTTAGATTCATATTTAAGGTAATCTTTTTACATAAGTGAAAACAGGGGAAGTATCAGCTTCATGACCTAAATAGCTTAAAGGCACCAGATCCCATCTGATCTTGGAAGCTAAGCAAAGTCAGACCTGATTCATACTTGGATGGGAAACCGCCAATGAATGCCAGATGCCGTAGGCTGTATTTCAGAGAAGGGAACTGGCAAAACCATCTCTGAATATGCCTTGCCTAAGAAAACCCTATGAAATAGCCATAAGTTGACAGGTGACTGGAAAGCACATATACACACCCCAGTTCACCTGGCCTAGAAACTCTTTAGTCCCTCCTTCCATCCATGCTCTTTCTCTTTTCCTCTGAGATTTCTTCTTACTTTCCACAGTTATTAAAGGGTTAGTATCCAAGCACTTTGTCTTTCTCATTGGTCTCCCCAAGGTGCACATCCAAGCAGTTTCTTCTTCTATGTACTAACCAGCAGGAATTCTCTCCCTCTGTCTCAAGAGTTCAGAGCCATGCAGAGCAAGCTAGCATGAGGAGTTACCTAGAGGCCCTGTGAAGAAATGAATCTCCCAGGCCTGCCTGCAGCCTTGTCTCTGGGGTACATTTGGGGTACCTCGTGTCTAAAGACAATACTGCAGGCTAGAGACATATTTCATGAATCCACATTAAAAAACAAAATAATTGCAAGATGCATACTCCCAGAGTTTGGGTTGGCTGGTGTTGGAGCTGTGCTGGAGATTCCCCCTCCCCAGTCAACCATAGCAATTAAGGAAAAGTAAAACAAACTTTCTCTCTCAAAAAAAGTCTTGGTTTCTCCTGACCTCTTTTGTGTGTTGTCTTGTATTTTGCTCATATTCACTTATAGTGGTGTGAAGATAGTGTATCTGCATCACTATAAACACAGATGTAACCCTATCAGATAATCCATGTAATACAAGGTAAAGTGCCCAAATGCAAAAGGCAGTGTTGCACAGTAACAATACCATGTTTACAGTGTAGATCAGACCTGCACAACTTGGCAGTAGGTAAGGGCTGAAATTAAATAGGCTAAAGTTCTATGGGTTGCAGATAGGATTTTTAGCATCTTACTTTCCAAGTAAAGTTATAATAATGGTATAATAATGGTTTTTATTTGCAAAATAAATGTTAGTTTAATGATTAAACTATTTTGCAAGTAAAATAAGCCATATTATAAAAAGGGGAAATTAGGGAAGTTTTTCCTAATGTTTAGGTGTTCCTGCAGTTTGAAGCCTCATCCATGTCCTAGGGCCTTTCCACACTACACTGTTATAGTGCTATTATTCCACTTTCAACATCCTGTGGAATTCTGGGGTTTGTAGTTTCCTGAGACAAAAGAGCTCTCTGGCTGAGAGTTCTGAATACCCCTCCTTAAACTTTAAATTCCAGGATTCCACAAGATGATGAAAATGGAATAATAGCACTATAACAACATAGTGCAGAAAGGCCCCTAATCTCTTAAGCAGCAGAAAACAAGCTTGGTCCATCTTTTACATGACATCTTTTCAAATAAGAGTGTCACAAAAGTTCCTTTTGGTGAACTACAACCTCCCAAAGCCCTAGGTAGCATGATTACTGACTGAGGAATTCTTAAGAGTTATAGTCTTACAAAATAATGCTTTTGAACTCTGGGAAAACTTTTATCTCACCAGAGTAGATTCAGTGAATTATTGCTGTTCTGTGCCTTCAAGTCATTTCTGACTTATGGCAATCCTAAGGCAAACCTATCACTGGAGTTTCTGGGACTGAGTGTGTGAGATCCACCCAAGGTCACCCAGTGGCTCTCCATGGCTGAAAAGTTCAAGTCTTGCCTCTGCTACAAACTCACCCGGCAATCTTAGGGAAACCTCCTTCCTTAAATTTCACCCACTTCCACCAATATACAACATGTGGAATGATAACACTAGCCATTTCTGCCTTCTGCTGTTATAGTTCTGTTATTCCACTTTCAGCATCCTATGGAATTCTAGGGTCTGTAGTTTCCTGAGACCAAAGAGCTACTGCAAACGCCAGGATTCCATAGCATGTTGGAAGTGGAATCAGAGCACTGTAACAGTGTAGGGCAGAAATGGCCACTGTCCTACCTTCTTGACCTGTTGTTAGGACGACTGAGATAATGCAGATGTGGCAAGTTATGATTACACAAAACCAGCAAATAAGATTATTGGAAAGACAAGACAGCTATGCCTTAAGAAATGTAGCAGTGTGTAATTTGCAAAAGATTTGCAAAAAAAATCAAAGGCGAGGAGAACAATTTGGGGTAGCAGAAAAAAAAAGTATTATTTATGAGAAAGGGGGAAGAAAATAGATTTGGAGGATAAACAAGGGGAATTCCAGATGGTGTGGGGGGGTAGAATTTATTAGGGTGCACGCCAGAATAGACCTAAATTGGATTTTAAAATGCAATTTTTAAGTGCAATTTAATTTTTTCCAATGCAATTTAGGAGGGATGGGAGTGAATGAGGACACTGAGCTGTAATAAGCTGCTTCCCCCAGAGGGTCCTAGTTTGCCATGTAACAGTCCATGTTGGCTTGCTCAGGGGGGAGGAGACCACCTCCTTTCTTGCCCCTTCCAGTCCCAGCTGGTCTTCTCCTTTTCCTGGGCACTTCTGCCCTCACTGCCCATCCAAGGGAAACAGAGAAAAAGCAACTGCCACCATCTTGTGCAAGGGCAAATGGTAGCATCAGTTCAGCACTCTGCTGCCTCCTGGACGGAAGGAGTAGGGAACGGCCTAGTCAGGTTCATTCAAAACCATCAGCAACCTAATTGCTGCAACCTTTTTTGGCCCTTGCACTCACGAGCAATGCAGGTCGCACAAAATCCTTTGGCAGGCTGCATGTTGCCCCCAGGCCGTATGTTGTGCGGGCCTGGTGTAGATTAAGACAAGGAAGAAAGATGATTGGGATTAAGAAGATGCTAGAATATTTAATATTTACCCATAAGTATTTACTTGGAACCTTGAGTAGACTGGTACTGTACAAAATTAAAAACTGTGGAAATTTACAGATGGTATAAACACTATAGTGTAAAAAATAATACAATAGCCCTAAATATTTCCACCAGCCTACTGTGATGGCATTTTGAAATCACTGCAGGTATTCTATAATTTTGCTAATCTGAGGCTTCATTTACTTGTTCTTTGAACCACATTTGCTTGGAACCAAAATAAAAGTGAACTCTTAAAATTCTAGTTTAAAATTCAGTCGCTATATTTCTCTTCCATGGTAATAATTTAAAGGAGTAGTGCTTTGGAGACGTGTGAATACAGCTACTCCATTCACTGAATTGCCAAAGAGGTAATAAGCATTTCAGTTTTAAGTAGTAAAATTGAAACTGTATTGCTTGGTCGGCATGTGACAGAAGGTTAAAGAAAGCCTCCTATTTTCTTATCTACCATTTGGAGATAGTGGCAGAGGAAGGATGTAGTGCAACATTAGAGACATGCTGTAGAGTAAAATACGGACATGGAATTTGGGAGTTTTAGGCTGACAACCTATATTCAGTTCCCTTGGAATAAGTTCTGTAGAACTCAATGTGATCTATGTTTCAATACGCATTTAAAAGACTGCACTATTAAAGATAACCATACTATTTTGGAGGATGGTTCCAGGAGTCTTAGGCCATTTTCACACTGGACTGTTATAGCGCTATTATTCCACTTTCAACATCCTCTGGAATCCTGAGGTTTGCGGTTTCGGGAGGAGCCTCAGGATGTTGAAAGTGGAATAATAGCGCTATAACAGTCCAGTGCGAAAATGGCCATACTCCAAAAAAAGTAACTTTTCAAACTCTGTTTTTTAATTGCAAACACAACACCTAACTCTCCAAGATTTGAGAAGGAAAAAAAAACCTCACAGTACATAAAAGGAATAAGGTCATGGTTGGGGATGTGTTAGAGAGAGATTACTAACAAGGATGAGTTAAAGTAATTTTCTGAGACATTTCTGAATGTGTCCCCCTCTTTTTCCATTTCCTGTTTCCACCTCTTGTTTAGTCTTGACAGTCTGTCATAATGCAAGTGATGGATTTCATCAGTGCAATCCTAGTTGTCAAATGCAAATATTTATCCTGAGATGTAGAAGCATGACATGTTAATTTTTAGATTATTCTCAAAAAAGATAGCAAAACAGAGGAAACTCACACGAACCTTTTTTTTTTTTTTTTTTTAGAGAGAGAGAGAGAATGAGAAGAAAGAAAGACACATTTGCAGTCCTCATCTGTGCTGAGCACTAAGACTGCTAAAATAAGTCCTATAGTTCGGTGGTATTTAGCAATCATGGACTTGGTTTACATGGATATTATCTGATGGTGGTTGTTTTTTTTACAAAACAAAATTGGTGGTTATTTAGTACTTACATATTCAATGGCTATTTTCTTGAAGTAATTTTCTGATTAGCAGATTTATTTTTTGGCCCACTGTCTTTTCCATTGTTATCAACAATTCAGTTTCAGGACTAGCAGGCTGTGGGGAGTAAATAACAGCAGAAGGTTTTGGGAAGAATACATTCTATATGTTCTGGGTGTTTTCAGGGTGAGAAAAATTACTTTTGAATTATGAGAAGATGTGTTTTAATGCAGTGTTTCTCAAACTTTGGTCTAGTTCCAGATGTTTTGGTGTCCAGTTCCCATGACTCTTAGTCATTGGCCATTCTGGCATTAGACTTCTAGTAGATGCAGTCCAAAACATCTGGGGGACCAAAGATTGAAAACCACTGTTTTAATGGATGCAAGTATTGGTGAATGCATTCCAAAGAGTATTACAGATTTCCATAGTATGGAGATAACAAATGTGCTGCTGTTTCCAATAGTTTGTTATTTTTTCAAGTAACAAGTGATAATGATGTTACTCTGAAAAGGGAAGAGAATGATTCCATAAACATTATCCATTTTTCTTTAATGAAGGACAAGGAACAAGTGTATGTATTACACTTACCTTCTTGTAATATGTGTTGTGATTTTTAGACTGTTTAACAAGGATCTCCTGTATTGCTGAGATCATTGCAGAATCCTGTCTACTTCTCCTTCATTTCTGACACTT
This sequence comes from Iguana delicatissima, assembly GCA_948472985.1. Classification (NCBI taxonomy): domain Eukaryota; kingdom Metazoa; phylum Chordata; class Lepidosauria; order Squamata; family Iguanidae; genus Iguana; species Iguana delicatissima. Next base: position 141,468 of record CAOKZL010002920.1, read on the forward strand.
AAACCACATCACCTTACTGAAATAGTGATGCTTGTGCAACTGCAGGAGGTATGTGCAGAAGTATACCACATTTTTGTCAAGGCCGAAGCATCATATTCCTGAGTAATATGACTATGGTGTTAGAATCAACAGAGTACAAGACTCACTGCTACCTTGAGTGGCATGGAAGACATTTGTTTAATAATAAATTAAGAAAAAAGCCCTAAAAGAACTCTTCCCCCTCCACAGCTACCTCTTACATGAAGAAAAGTAGTGTTGAATCAGCTCCAGGTTTTAGGCAGAACTCTAAAGAAGCTATCAAAGATGCTAAACCCTGTCCCCAAAATAGATTCAGCATTTTGGATTGTTTGGGCTAATTCCAAAGTGGATTCACTGCTCCCCTTGCATGGAAGCTACTCCTACAAGGAATACCAGTTCCTGGGTCAAATGTAGGGAGTAACAGAATGTGTTACTTTTATAAAATAATGTTCTGGGCCTTCGCACATTGATAGCCTTGATCCAAAGATTTGAAGAGCTTCTTTACTGTGCTCATAACATAGTTTTAAGGAGATCTAATTCTGTTAGATTTAAAATTAAGCCTTTCTCATTTTTATACAGCATGAATATGTTACTGCTTTGGACTAGAAACTGCTTTTTAGCGTGGTGAAAAGATCATAGGGTATAATTGTAATAATAAATCATGAAGTATTTGGGGGAGCTAGTCTGACAGAGGCCATGTCTGCCCTACACTTTTATAGTGCTATTATTCCACTTTCAACTTTCTGTGGAATTCTGGGGTTTGTAGTTTCCTGAGGTCAAAGAGCTCTCTGGCTGAGAATTCTAAAGGCCCCTCCCTTACCATCTTTTCCAGACCACTTGTTATTTCATGGCAAGAATAAGAAATAAATGGACTTGCAAAATGGTTAGAATAATAAGAGAACTAATCCATAATTTAAGACATTTAACACTGTATTAAATGTTTCCTTGATTTTTTTAAACGAAGAACTCAATTGTCCACATATTAGAATAAACATTTCCTCACATTTTTGATTCTCTATAGCTTTCTATTTGATGAAAAATAAAGTAAAGTGTGTGCCACAAACAGAAATAGTTAATCAATATATACAGTGCCTGCCAGCACAGTGTAAGGCCTATGTAGGGTTTTTCATCACTTCAATTTTTCAGTCGTTCTCTTTCCTCTGTTCGCTTTCCCTTCCCTGCTGGCTAAGATGTTAGCAGCTTGCTGCAGGATTTAGCAACACCCATTAATTGTGCAATAGCAAAAGGCACATGATACACACAAGAAAGCGTTTCAAATGACTGCATCTGATTTTTCACACTTGATGAGCTTTCTAGTGGAGATGTCATTCTTTTTCTAGTGAGGCATTATTAGTAAGAAATAAGAATTTATATGTAGATGAGGCAAAAGAAACGCTACTAGAAGCACCGCAAACAATAAGATATGCAGATACTGCTTGACGTTGAATGTGTCTATACCCTTCAGCAAGGCAGATGGAACACAAACACTTCTGCGTGTCATGGTGGTTAGTGGATTCACAACGGTGAAAAGCAGAAAGTGGACTGTTTGTTTGTTGTGGACTGAATGCACTTTATCTGTTCAGGTGAGGGCCTCAGTCCCATGGTCAAATGCTCAGCTCTGTGTGCAAAAAGATACTCTGTCTGATCCTCTAATACAGTGGTTCTCAACCTGTGGGTCCCCAGATGTTTGTGGACTTCAGCTCCCAGAAGCCCTGAGCATTGACCATAGTGGCTGGGGCTTCTGGGAGCTGAAGTCCACGAACATCTGGGGACCCACAGGTTGAGAACCACTGCTCTAATATGTTCAGTCAGAAACATCTCAGGCATCAGGTTTGGGGGGGAACCCCTCACTGCCAGTGAGACCAGTCAGACAAAACTGGGCTAGATGGACAAACACTCTGACCTCTGATAGATTGGCTTGATTGGCACAAGTTGTAGGTTGCCAGAATTGTGTGGGTATGGGTGTGTGTTGCTACATGCCTTCCGCTGTGTGTATAGCTCCTCCAAATCACAAGCACAGCCTTGCTTGATTTTCTGTTGTGAGTCATTTTGGAGCTGTGCCCCAGATTTGAGGACATCCAGTTAATAATGGGACATAGAGAGTTGGAGATCTGCTGTGGGAAAGTGGCCAGAACTCATTAAAAACTTGAACTCAGTGAAACTGACATGAACCCAGGGCCGATCTCCTGAATTCTTCTGGAATGTGATGAGCTGCACAGCTGATATTTCCAATATGGTTTACATTTATATAGTTGCTTCATCTACTAAGAGTTGTGGTGGTAGGGAGAACTGTTCATTCAGAAATCACTGAGGGATAGTTTTATAAAGGAACACTAATTTTACAACTCAGCGCCTATGTTGAGAAGTGCGTAATCATCCCATCTGTTATACCCATACATAATCCCATGGTACACTTTGTGTATGTTCACTTTAATGGCATTCATGACAGTGCATACATTGATAAGCCATCTGTCCAAGACATAGAGTTAGTGTGTTGGTTTTTCTAGAAAAGGCATTCCCTGTTTGCACTAAGCTGCTTGTTGCATTTGTAAATCTGGTTGAATTGTCATTTGTATATATATTTTATGTGCAGTCTTCAACCGTAATAAGTTTTTACTTACTGTAAATATATCCTATGACCTGGGAATTGTACTAGGGGATTGTGATCTATGTGGAACAGTTAATCTCAAAAGCCTCAGCTTCCATTTAATATGATTAGAACTTTGGTTTCTTCAGCAAGTTTTTCCCATGAACCACATAAAAGAGTATACGTGAATTGGCAGGATGGTTGTAGTGGGATGTGTGTGGAGAGTGGGGAAATGAGTATCTCTCCTTTCTGAATTGGAAATCTGAAGGTACAAAGTATCCCCTCCCACAATCCTTTAGTACAGTGGGAAAGAGATTTCCTGCTTTCTTTCTATGTTGGCCAGAAGCAAATGTGAATCCCTTCTCCGTGTGTTGGCATAGATGTGTGTGAGCACAGTACCTCTTTGTACTGGAGAGGATGGCAAAAGAAGGAGCTTGTAGAGGAAATACTGGAAAATGCCAGGCTCCTTGGCCCTCCAAAAGGCAGCCCAGCACTTAGCGGAGTCACCTTTGC
>CAOKZL010002921.1:0-145040 GCA_948472985.1 Iguana delicatissima
AAATTGAGTTTCAGCAAAGGGGGGAGGGTGTAAAGGGGGTGGGGGTAAATGTTCAGTATCGTATTGTCTTGTTTATATACGTAGGCTAGTAGAGTAGTTTGTTAAGTAGGGGTACATGTATGTGTATCACCATTTGTATTCATTTAAGTGTTGGTGTATTTAAATTTATTAAATAAAAATGTATAAACCACACCAAAAAAAATAAATAAAAATAAAATAAAAGACTGCTACAACTGGAAGCTCATGAATTGAAATATGCCTGACATGCCTTATCTATGGTACAGTACAGATGAATCATAGAATCATAGAAATGTAGAGTTGGAAGAGACCACAAGGGCCATCAGTAAATAAAAGTTCAACAATCAATTTCAGGCATGCCATTCTAAAAATTTGAAAAAAAATAAATTAGACCAACAACTCCATTTCCATGAAAAAGCCTTCTTTAAAAATCAAAGAGAGATAATATGAATTGGCTGTCATTATAGAAAACTATTATATATGCAAAATAAAACATAATATCAAAGATAAGGAAGAATTAAGAACAAGGGTGGGAAATTGATTGGTTTGGATATAGACAATTAAAGAAATTTCTAATGACAAAAAAGTAATGGATTAGAGAAAGGGAGATACAATTTGAACAAATTTTGCACAGATGAAGACCATTTAGTCACTAAATTAGAAAATGTTGCTGGATCTATAATATGAATATGAAGTGATAATAAATCAAAGATAAGGAAGAATTAAAGAAGGGTGGGAAATTGATTGGTTGGATATAGACAATTAAAAGAAATTTCGAATGAAAAAGTAATGATTAGGAAGGAGATCACAATTTGAACAAAATTTTGCACAGATGAAGACCATTTAGTCACTAAAATGTAAAATGTGCTGGATCTAGAAATTGAATTAGAAGTGATAAAAACAATATGATTAGAAGGGCTCAAAATAGGACATTTGCAGGATAGAGAAATGGAAGGTATGACTAAGGGCTAAGATCTCATGATATAAAAAAATGTATACAAAATGATCTTTAGATGGTATCTAATGCCAACAAAAATGTTTAAAATTTACAAAAATTCCAAAAAAACATGTTGGAAATGCAGAGAACAGATAGGAACCCTATATGTGGTGGTTCTGTACCCATGCAAAAAATTTAAGGAGTAAATTTCAAAAAACGGTTGCAAGAAGTCTTAAAAATTAAGATACAAATAATTCCTGAATTAGTGCTACTAGGAATACCTAATAAGAAATAAATATTCCAATTATAAAATATTACATTACATGATCATTGCAGCAGGAATCATTTATGCCTCAAAATGGAAGAGTCCAGAAATTCCCACTAAAGAAATGTAGATTTCCAAAGTATTAGGAATAGCAGAAATGGATAAACTCTCAGCGATGTTGAAAGAGAAAACAACTAAACAATTCAAAGAAGATTAGGAACCTTCCTTAATTTTTTTGAAGAAAAAAGAAGACATTACTATATTGGGAATATTCTTAATTTAAAGTAAAAATGACTGCAAATATGCAAAAGAAGAAACTATAAACATTATTGATTGATTCATATCATGTTTATTGTGTACTGTGAAGGAAAGGGAGGTTATTCTCCTACTTGATGCTGTCTCCTGCCCTTGAGTAGAAGATAGAACACCCCTTTGCCCCTGGAGATAATCTAGCTGCAACCACCTACTGATTTTAAATTCCTATCATGCAGTAACTCAGAAAAGAATCCACTGGGGAAAGAATCTCTGAATTCAGAGGCTTTCCTCTCCCACCCTCTGTGGAAGAGGGGAATTCTATATGCACACGCAACCAGCAAGGCACATGGAGAGAGAGTATGGACAGAGGAGATCTTTAGAAGGAGCTTTTTTTCCTAAGCAGGCAAACACAATGACAAAAGATATCCCATTCATTAAGGCACCTTCCTTCAGGCATTACTTAGCAGTTATAAAGTTACAGAGAAGCCTACGTCATTTCAGCCAGAGTTTTAAAAGAACATAATCCCTAGTGCAACTAACTAAAACATTCCTATTCTACTTACATTACTATCTGGAGACCTGGATGGTGTGGGGGAAGGAAGCCAGGGGTCTGGACCAGCTTTGCCAAGCCTGCTACAGGTCCTTCTCTCTTGTTGATGTTCCTTTGTTTCTCTCGCCTCATGGTCTTGAGGCCTTTTTAAACTTCAAAACTTCAAAGTGTCTGGAAGCTTCTCACATTCTTCCCCCATCTGGTCTTGCTGATTGAGCAATTGTCTCTTGTGATCTCTGATGTCCTTCTGTGATGCTGATCCCCCCAAAAACATAACTTAAACCTGATACCTTATTAACTCCTTATCTGGAGAGAGAACTATCCCCCTTCAGCCAAGTTGCCTGGATAATGAGAAGAGCCCATTATCACATAGACTTTATATTATATTTATGAGATCATAGTTAGGGTAGAGAGAGAAAGACGGAAAAGAAGATAATAAGAATATGCATATATATTTACACATATTTACATGTATATAAATATTACTGATGGATTTATATAATGTATATTGTATAATATATTTATAAGATCATAGTTGGGATAACGAGGGAGAAGGAAGGAAAAGAAAATAATAATAATAACAACAACAACAACAACAACAACAATATATTTATATTTATACATATCTACATCCAAAAGAAGAAAGTATAAATCAGTGGTTCTCAACCTGTGGGTCCCCAGATGTTTTTGGACTTCAGCTCCCAGAAGCCCTGAGCATTGACCATAGTGGCTGGGGCTTCTGGGAGTTGAAGTCCACAAACATCTGGGGACCCACAGGTTGAGAACCACTGCTATAAATATTATTAATATGTATAGTATATATTGTATACCATATTTATAAGATCATCATTTCAGTAAGAGGGAGAAGGAAGGAAAAGAGGATACTAAGAATATATACATAGAACCATAGAATCATAGAAATGTAGAGTTGGAAGAGACCACAAGGGCCATCCAGTCCAACCCCCTGCCATGCAGGAAAACCCTCAAAGCACTCCCGACAAGTGGCCATCCAGCCTCCGCTTAAAAACTTCCAAAGAAGGAGACTCCACCACACTCTGTGGCAGCACATTCCACTGCCGGACAGCCCTGACCATCAGGAAATTCTTCCTGAGGTTCAGGTGGAATCTCCCCTCCTGCAGCTTGTATCCATTGCTCCTTGTCCTGGTCTCAAGAGCAGGAGAAAACAAGCCCACTCCCTCCTCGACATGACATCCCTTCAAATATTTAAACATGGCTATCATGTCCCCTCTCAAACTTCTCTTCTGCAGACTAAACATCCCCAAGTCTGTCCTCATAGGGCATGGCTTCCAGGCCCCTCACCATTTTGGTTGCCCTCCTCTGGACCTGCTCCAGCTTATCCATATCCTTCTTGAACTAGGGTGCCCAGAACTGGACGCAGTATTCCAGATGAGGTGTAACCAAAGCAGAATAAATTGGTACCAATACCTCCCTCGATCTAGACACCATACTCCTATTGATGCAACCAAGAATTGCATTGGCTTTCTTGGCTGCTGCAACACACTGCTGACTTATGTTCAGCTTGTGGTCTATGAAGACTCCTAGATCCCTTTCACACATACTGTTAGCCAGCCACGTGTCCTCCATCCTATATTTTTGCATATCATTTTTTCTGCCTAAGTGTAGGACCTTACATTTCTCTCTGTTGAATTTCATTTTGTTAGCCTTGGCCCAGCAATCCAATCTGTCCAGGTCCTTTTGAATTTTGATCCTGTCCTCTGGCATATTAGCAACCCCTCCCAATTTGGTGTCATCTGCAAATTTGATCAGCGTGCCCTCTATTCCTTCATCCAAGTCATTAATGAAGATATTGAACAGCACCGGGCCCACGACAGAACCCTGTGGCACCCCGCTAGTCACTTCTCTCCAGGATGAGAATCTGCCATTGGTGACCACCCTTTGGGTACGGTCAGTCAACCAGTTACAAATCCACCTGACAGTAGCCCTGTCCAGCCCACATCTTACTAGCTTCTTTGCAATAATGTCATGGAGAACTTTGTCAAAGGCCTTACTGAAATTGAGATATGCTACATCCACAGTATTCCCTTCATCTATCAAGCAAGTAACTCTATCATAAAAAGAGATAAGATTAGTCTGGCATGACTTATTTTTGAGAGATCCATGTTGACTTTTCGTAATTACGGCATTGTTTTCTAAGTGATTAGAAACTGACTGTTTGATGATCTGCTCCAGGATCTTTCCAGGTACTGATGTCAGGCTGACTGGGCGATAATTATTTGGGTCTTTTTTTTCCCCCTTCTTGAAGATGGGGACAACATTTGCCCTCCTCCAGTCTGCCGGAACTTCTCCTTTTCACAGGTGAAAACATCCTTGACGTATAAGGCTACTCCTCCTCCTTTCTAATTTGGTTTATTTCTACAATATAGGCTTTACCCCTCTATTCCTACATTCCAATCGTGAGACTCATCCCACCAGGTCTCAGTGACGCCTATCAAATTGTTTTTATTTTGTTGTACTAGGAGTTCAAATTCATCTTGTTTGTTTCCCATACTCGGTGCATTAGTGTAGAGACACTTAAGTCCCCGTGCCCTTCCCGCAAGTCTCATACCATTGTTTCCACCCCTCCCACGATTGGATACTATTCCTACTTGGCCAATATCATTTGGGTCTTTTTCCCCTGCACTTGCCGAGTCCTTGTCCTGAATAATCTTGTCTCCCTCCCCAGCTGTACTTAGTTTAAAGATCTCCTAATCCTCCTTGTGAGACTGTTTGCAAAAACGTTCCTGCCAAGTTTCGTGAGGTGCAGCTCATCCCTTGCCAGAAGCCCATATTCATGGAATTTCAAGCCATGATCCTAAAAGCCAAACTGTTGCTGGTAGCAAAATGTGCAGAGCCAGTTGTTGACCTCTACTATTGTCCTTTCCGTTCGTGCACCATATCCTTGAACAGGGAGGATTGATGAAATGACCACCTGCACACCAAGGTCCTTAAGCTTTCTCCCCATAAGCTCGTAGTCCTTTGTGATGTGATGAAAGCTGCGCGTCACAGTGTCATTGGTTCCAACGTGAATCAAAATGAGGGGTTTACGGTCAGTGGGCTTGACAAGCTTGACCAGCCTGGTTAGCCTCTCAGTTACGTGGTTTATCTTGGCCCCAGGAAGACAGCAGACCTCTCGATTGAGCTTGTCCGGTTTGCAAACTGCCGGTTCGGTTCCTCTGAGCAAGGAGTCCCCAACCACCAGAACTCGCCTCCTCTGAGGCAGATTCTTCCAGGATTGCCTGGGCATTGTGTTGAGGCTGGGAGTGCTGGTCTTTCCGATGTTGGATGCTGTCCTGTTGGTGTTCAAGTTCCAGTTGCCGAGGTTGGATTCCTTCTTGCTGATGTTCTGTTCCCTCCTTCTGGTGTTCCTCATCTTTCATAGCACCAAGAACGTTGAAGTGATTCTGTAGTTTGAGAGTCTCTGTTTCCTTTCTGGCCCTTCTACTTCTCTGTGTGACATTCCTCCAAGCAGCGCTTTCCTGGCTCACGGAACTGATTTCCTCATCTGGCTGCTCCTCCGCATATCCGGTCTTCAGGAAGGTCCTCTCTGCCCTATCCAAGAACTCCTCACCTTCCCTAATAAGTCGAAGATTAGAAACCTGTGCCTTCAGCTGCCGAACCTTGTCCTCCAAGAAGGTCACCAGCTTGCACTTGCTGCAGGTGTTGTCAGGTCCTCAGGTGTGGCCGCGCCAGCGGGCGCCAGCGAGGCCGATGCAGTGCCCACCTCCGATGAGGAGGAGGGGGGCCCGGGCTCTCTGGAGGCCACGGCCGACGACAGGGACCACCCGGCCACCGCGGAGGGCACCGCCGCTGGCGGAGATCGCCTGGACGCCGCGGAGGCCGCCGGCCTCGACAGGGGTCTCCCCGGCGTGACGGAGGCCGCTGCCGCCGCCGAAGGGGATCTTCCCGGCGTTGCGGAGGCCGCCGGCCTGGCTCCCGGGCCGGTGGGCGTGGCGGGTGGATACCCGTCGGAGGAGGCGGGCCCCAGACCTGATCCCGGGGCGCCGCCTACTCGCGAGGCCGACCCTGAGGAGGCTGAAGCCTCCGCCCCGCCGCCGACGTCCCAGCAGCGGCGGTGGCTCAAGGAAGCCAGCCGCTGCTCCCAGCGGCTGCAGGAGAAACACCTGGGGGCTGGGAGCTCCCAGCTGTAGCGCAGCTGTGAGCCCCAGCCATGTACTCGAGCCGGATTGGCCGCCAGCCGCTCAAGGGGTCTTTTTAAGGCAAGCGTGGGGCTGGGAGGGGCACGGAGCAACAACCGTCGGCTTTCCATGCATCTGTCGCCCGTGCCCTGTTCCAGCCCAGCCTGTGTCCACGTCCTGCTGCCCGGCTCTTCCAAGATCCACTCCCTGCGTTTAGGTGAAGTAACCTCTTCATGTTTCGGGTGAGGTAACCCGTCATTATTTTCTGTTGAAGCCTGCTGTCAAGGCATACTTTAGTTCAAACAGCTTGTGTTCTGCAGCGCCTCTGGTTATAGACTGTAATAAACGCTGCTTGTGCCCGACTCCGGTCCGGCTCCTGCTTGACCTCAGCCAGCGCTGACAGGTGTACCTGACAACATCTTGTGGCAAGAAAAGGAACATGCCACAAGTGCTACAGGTGACAGCAACAGCTCCCTCACCTTCCATACTTGATAATACAGAGAATAGTTGTTAAAAAAAACCCTGGGCCTTCTTTCTCAAATTGAGCTGTATACGCTATGTCTGCTCAGCTAACTGCCAAGCTCGATTGAACTCTTATTAAATTTGTTCAGTCACTATAAGGATTAGTTGTTCCTAAACTTGAATGGTTGAACTTGAAGGAGTGAAGTAGATGAGTGAAACTGCGCGCACCATAGGCGCGCGCCGCTGGGAGTTCCTAATACAGCCTCCTTCCCCTAGCTGGCTCCTCCCCCTAGTTTAACTCCCCCTGGTTTGATTGACAGTTAACTGACTAACTAACAGACAATTAACTGACAATTAGGCTGTGAGCTCAGGGAGAGCACACGGCCAGCGCAAACAAAAAAACAACACAGAGAAATAAGCGAACAAACTCAGCCCCACAATCCTGTAAAAACACCTAATTAAAGATGTCTTCACAGACACAGCTCACCTTCTGCTCTCTCCTCTGGAAGTCAGCAAGAAGACTGCTGGGAGTTCCTAATACAGCCTCCTTCCCCTGGCTGGCTCCTCCTCCTAGTTTGATTAACTCCCCCTGATTTGATTGACAGTTAACTGACTAACTAACAGACAATTAACTGACAATTAGGCTGTGAGCTCAGGGAGAGCACACGGCCAATGCAAACAAAAAAACAACACAGAGAAATAAGCGAACAAACTCAGCCCCACAATCCTGTAAAAACACCTAATCAAAGATGTCTTCACAGACACAGCTCACCTTCTGCTCTCTCCTCTGGAAGTCAGCAATATATTTACACATAGTTAAGGAACAAGTACCAAGACTAAAAGTAGAGGAATAGGAGTAATTCATTTGATAAGATATTAGGAATAAGAACATTTAGAGATTAACGGATATAAGTGATGTTGGCTTATATGTGGTATTGACTGTATGATGTAGAGAATAATATGCAAAATCAATAAAAATTATAGTAAACAACAATAACAACAAAATCCAGATGGCATGATTACTAGAGATATAGGTAGATAACGTAGCCAAGAAAGAGTAAACTGAAAGAGAAACTGAGAGACAGTCCAAGTCAAAACTGAGCAAGTGAAGTTGCCAAGCCAAATTACAGATGAAAGCCAAAACAGTGAACAGTCCAAATCAAATCTAAAACAACTGACGAAGGAAAATGCACAGTTAGCCGTTGCTTTCTATGCTTCTGCTGTGGTGGATGAAAAGGAACTGAGAGTTTCAGCGGGAAAATGGCTTGTCATACGGTATCAGTGGAGGAGAGGCTTCTGCCAAAATGTTTGCATAACAGCTCTAGAAGATTCTGAATGATGCACTGTGCAGGAGTAGTAAGCCTAACTGCATGAGTCACAGAGACCACAAAGAAGAAATTAAAACCCAATTAAAAATTATCACATTAAAACAGTAGAAATGAAAATAATCAAAAACATAACAAATTTAAAAAGAAAGTATGCACCTCCCATTAAAAAACGCTTCCTGCAATGTTGTGTTTAAAGAAACATGTTTTCACTTGCTGATCAGAAGAGAGCAGAGAGGTCAGCCTAGCTCTCAATGAGAGGGAAATCCACAGGGTGTAAGCAGCCACTGAGAAGGCTCTCTCTCTCGTTCACACCAGACAGGTCTGTGAGGGTAGAGGGGACTGAGAAAAAGGCTTCCCCTGAGGATCTTAAGACAGGTTCATATAGCGAGTTGTGGTCTTTCAAGTAAGCTAGACCCAAGGCATATAGAGCTTAATATGTCACGACCAGCATTTGCAAACTCTGATGAGAAATGAACCTACAGCCAGTTAAGCTGTTTCAATAAGGCAGTTATATGCTCCCTGTGACTGGTTCCAATCATCATTCTGGCTGCAATGTTTTGGACCTGCTGAAGATATTACAATTATAGGCTGTCATATAACACTCTAAGCCGTCTCCATTGTGAACATTCAAGAACATGAAAACACACATGAACAGAAATGTTCTATTATTTGGAGTACGGATTGAAACCAAACATTACTAAAGAGGCTAAAACTGAGGAGTGCGTCCTCTTAGCAAAGTATATAAAGGCCCAACTGATAATTATTCAGTGTGCAGTGCATTGATTGGTTGAACTTACATGTCTAAGTAATTCAATAGCCGCCCTGATCCTTCCCCAGGCTGCCCTTTCTTGCATACATTTCTGTATTGCCACAGGCTCTCTTTTTATTGCCTTTTCTTCTTCCTGACTTGATACCTGATCCCATCATCCAGCTTCCCTTTGATCTTGGCCAATATACAACTCTCCACCGGACACTTTTGGTATAAGGGCAGATCATAAAACAACCTTTGAAGGACTATTTACTGCTCTGTTTACTGCCTTTAGTTTCCCAGATTATCCTTTCATACTATACAACCCAGTTTTATCATTTAACCCAGTTTTATCATTTATCCCATCATCCTTTCATCTCTTTTTCCAGGAATAAGTACAAATCATTTACTTGCAGCATACAAGATTAAAACTGTTTGATTTTCTCATACAATACAAGAACCCACTACACATGCCCTATTCTCTATGCAAGCAGCAATATATATATGTAATACAGTATGGATGCAATCAAGCAAAGTACATAACACCATTAAACATGACTAACAGCAAGTACTAACTAGATTTACTTTACACATAGCAAGACAGGCAAAATATGCAATAACAAGCATGACACCATACATTGTACACTGCATCATACTAGTTACATATTAACAGATACGACACCATACATTATACTTTGCATTACACTAATTACATAGTTTCAATTCCACATACAATAGGGCTTTACTTAGCACTACATAATAACCTATAAGGATATTCCTTCTCTATGTAGATACAACATCATCATCCCAACTCACACATCATGTCATTAGCCATGCTGACAGGACACAGACATTTTAAATTAATTACTCTTGAACCACAAGAATGATTAATCTTCTCAGTACAGTCACTGGAATAATGCTGTATGTATCGAATAATTAAAAGATGACCTATGTGTCTCTTAAATCTGATTATGAGTCAGACAAATAAAGACATATAACTGAAAACACAGCTGATTTCCTAAACTCTTTTTAGCATGCACATAGAGACTGGGACACTACATCATTAAAAAAAAAACCTGCTTCTCTCCAATGGGCTAAGATAAAGGAAAGTACACAGCGATAATGACAGAGGAATACTTTCCAACCAGGGAAAAAAAACTGATCATGATGAAAGCATGATCAGGTTTATGCAAAAATGTCTTAAAAGATGATAACCAAAAAGAATGCATTTTGCTATAAAAACAGTTGACTGTAACTAGCAGCACTATTTTTCCAACTTGTAGTACTATTCTGCCCATAAGGAACTAGTATATATACCCAGGATTTTATTTTCTCATAGGCAATACTTGTTAGAAAGATTTGAGATCCTATGTCTCTATTTCCCCAAACTGTCTTGCCCAGTACTTTTAACTTTTCCCCATATTCTCCAATCCAATCTGTATTCAGAGTTATTAACATACAGAGATTGGGTTCTGAAAGAATACACTGTCTTCTTCCTTGCTGCTGGGCCTTGTCTCCATAGCAACCAGCCAGGCCGAAGACCTCCCTAAACTGCCAGCCCTGGGATCCCATAGAATCTTCTTAGGCAGCCAATCATATGAGGTCTTCACCTCCTACAGCCAATCATATGAGGTCTTTGCCCAACAGAGACAGACAGACAGACAAACTTTGACTGTTATATATTAGATGAGCTAACAGAAAGACACAGATAGTTGTATGCTTACTCCTCCTTACCGAGCGCATGAATAATCCAAACTTGCCTGGTCAATCCTATTTCTCAGTATGCCAATATCAGCAGATACCATGTCATCTAGAGCTTGGAGCTGTTTTTGGATCTTCTTTAACTTCACTGTTTCAGCCTGAGTTCTTTTGGATCTAGAAAAGAAAGAAGGAACTTATATTTTGATGTGACAAGTAATCCTACACTTCATCAAGGAATATATTTATTTGCTAAACCTACTGAAGAGTGCATAGGCATTATAGACTTGTATTTTTCTCTTCAGGTGTATAATACAGAAACTGTTCAGTCATGCAGTTTGTACTTTGCACAGAAAGAATGATGATTCTTGTGTCTATGTTCCTTTCCCTCTTCTGAGTTATGGAGAAATATTTCAAGACATATAGGCTGTATTTAAAGCAGTACAGTTTTACAGGGTTTCTTCCTCCTGAAAAGCTACCTAAGCTTCCAGAAATTTCCTTTGGCACTTAAAAATATGAAAATGAGCTCTGTATTGATTCATCAGGTATGTTAATCAGCCATTTTAGAAAGCTGAGACTTTTAAAATTAGGAACCTCATCCTGGATTCCTCATGGGTTCATCAAATATACCCATGAAACATATTCAGAGGTAGCCTTGCTGGCTATGCAGCAAAATACAACAAAATCCCAAACCCACAAAGCATGATACATTTACTGGGCCAGCTCCGAAACATAAGATACATCCTGCAAGCTTTCAAAGCTTCACTTGCTTTTTCACCAGGCAAAGATGTTAAAAATCACACAGGAGAAGAGAGGTGACAGTGTCAGAGTTACAGACCTATATTTTGTTTCAGATATTACTCTGTTGTCAGGGATTAACATCCCTGTTGAGAGATGAAGAAGCCAATGAAACTTCAAAAACTTGCATGAAGTATGTCAAGCTTTGTAGTTGGCCCAATAAAGGGATTGTTGCTTTGTGGATTTTGGATTTCATTGCACTTTGAATGTATCATGGTCCCACAAAACAACAGTTCTGTACTATACTAAAATTCCAAATATTCTCATGAAAGTATACAGTTAGCCTCCACACTCACTAGGGTTAGAGGCATAGTGTTACCCCAAAACATGGGTGACTCAGGGGTCCACCTGAGATGCCAGTATCTCTGTTCAAAGGTGGGAAATTATTTGCTCAAAATTAAGAGGCCTGCAAGAGGGGGGCAACCTAACAAGATTTTTTGACCAACTTTTAAGGGGTCTCACACAGGGAAGAATCAACCAGAGATTCAAAAATGAGCTAAAATGTGTTTTATTTCAGGAATTAACAATCACCTGCAAGACACAAGCATTAATGTAATCACACAAGGCTAGCTGAAGGAGAAAGGGAGGAAAGTTGTTGATCGTGAGGTTTCAAGGGTGATGAGGGTGATAATTACTGATCCGGAGAGTAGCGAAGACACAGCGATGTGGCTTAAGGGCAGCATGTGTTCAGGAACTGGAGCAAAAGTGTGGCTACTAGCAAGCAAAGTACTGAGAGTTAACTGCTCAAAATCAGGCAGGGAGGTTAAACACAATTTCTACCTGGAGGGCATAGGTGTGAATGGTTCTCTGGCCGGGTAAACAATGGAGTTTGCAGAGTGGCCAATGAAGCTGGACTGAGCTAAGGATCTTAGTGTTGGGTGACAAAAAAATAATGGATGTTGAGATAGCTCTGTAATGACTGGACAGGTGTGAGGACAATGCAGAAATTCACAGGTCAGTGGAAAGAAGGTTTGAAACAATCAGTGATTTGGTGGGAATTTCCTTGTGTGTATTGTCTGAAAGCAGAGTCATTACAGTTTAGCTATTATCTCTAGAGTTACTTGGTGATTTCCTGACTATGACCTGGCTAGGCCTAGAGGGGATCTCTGACTACTGCAGCGCATGTGTTAAACCGGCATCTTCCTCTTGTCCAACTTGGCCACCCAGTCATTTCAGTGTACATTTTATATCAATGCCAATTAATATATCTTGCCAATTAAATCCTTTTGTCAATAAAACCACAGAAAAGTGTGGGGGTGTATGGCCTGGTAACAATAGGACCACCACGAAAGTGGAAAAACTGCAAATATCAAAATGTGTGTCTGTGTCTGTTTATGGGAAGGGGACTGAGGCACAATGCGGACACACAGTGTCCAAACCAGGTCAAGGAAAGTGGTTGGGTCAGCATGGGGCCTTTTACTTCCTCTCTCTTGCCCATCTTTCCTCAAATGTGTGCTGGGCTTCAAGAATGGGCTTGTGATGGTGAGAAATTGGGCTGTGAGCTGCTTAGCTGGTCAGGCATTGGAAAAGGAGGTGGACCAGGTGTGGGTTTTTAATGGGCTATGCAGCCTAATCAGAGCCGCCAAGAGGGGAGGTTCCCATAGAAAAGAAGTACTTGGGTGGGGGCAGAGGTTGGAGAAATTCACAAATAATAAAAGAAAGTCAAACCCACAAATGTGGAGGATCAAATGTACATCCCATTCTTTTCAAGAGAACTTAAGGGATTAGTGCCACTTACAAGGAGAAAAAGAGGACTAAGTAGTAAGCCCCCGTCCCAATCTTTCACAGTGAAATTCCAGCTTCATATGTGCCTGGTAAAGGGCTTCATAACAAGGCAAAATCAGGCATATAGGATTTGCTAAAATATAGCAACATAATACAGCAGAATACAGGGAAAGTATTCATCACATTCCTTTGGCGTGCCTAAGAAAAGAGCATGGAAGAGTCTCCACACCTTTCAGCAATTGTCTTAACCAGAAGAGCTTTCTTGCGTTTGTTCTTTTCTTCCATTAGCTTCTGCTCCCACTGAAGGATTTCCCACCGAGACTTCTCCTGCCTGAATATTGAGAAAGCAACAAAATTAGCAAGGAATTGTCCTCCTTCTCTCTCCTCCCTTAAGCTAACCCTCACAACAACTACTTTACTCAGTGCTGTGTCTTGGAATTGCTTTAGAAATACTTGAACCAATTGATATTGAACCTCAATTGATCTTGAACCAACATCAGGCCTTGGTTTGGAAGACAAGTTCATCTACCCTAACATTCCATAATATGTGGTTTTTAATGGTTTCTCCAGAGAGATTCTAAAATCTTGACATTTTTATTTGTTGATACTAAAAAGGAAAAATTTAACCTTCAAATATAACCATAAATGCAAGAAACCTCATACAATCTATAGTTTTTTTAATTCACCACAAACAGAAGTAGGTTACACTCCTACACTCACCTTACCTTCATTCATCTAAGACAAAACTGATTATACTAAAAGCTTTTTTAAATTCAATGGCATTTTTTCTGACTTGAAATGCACAAAACTGCATGGTCAATGGGTATAGTTTAATTCAAAGAAGTCACTTATCTTGATCAAAGAAGTCCAAAAAAGAATGGATAAATACTATGTCTCGCCAGGATAATCCAAGGATTTCTTTCAAATAATGAATATTTTTATTGGGTTTGTTCATCTTTTTTTATTAAGTAAAAAAACACAACATAAATCAAACATTCAAAACAAGACAACAAAAATACAACCATCAACAAACATCTCAATCTACACATATCTAAAACAAATACTAACAAAACATAACATTGGTTTCTGCCCTTGTTGCAAACAGTTCATAGTTCTTAAACATTTACACCTAGTAAGTCATTCATTTTATCCCATAATTATTAATTGTTGCTTATCACTTAACATTTTAATTATTTACTTAAGGACAGGTTGCTTAGCTATAACTGGAGTTCTTCAAATGGTCATCTGTGAACTCACACAAATGAGGTCATCTACACCTACACAGTGCACTTTTCAGAAACTTCTAGAGCCCTAGAACTATTGTCTTGGCAGTAACCCTGCCCCCTGTCCCTGAGGTGCCTTTCTGCCAAAGTCCCCAGATCCATGACCACCAGGGGCAGCAGCTAAAGGACTGAAGGACATAGCAGGACACGACAAAGGGAGGCAGGGAAGGGGTTGTGTGAGTTCACAGATGACCACTCAAAGAAATCCAATTACAGGTAAGCAACCTGTACTTCTTCATGGTCTCTGTGACTCACACAAATGGGAGACTAGCGAGCTATGCACCATAGGAGGCAAGAATGTCAGGTTACAGAGGAAAAACAGAACTGCTGTCCCAAAAACAGCATCTCTGGTAACTCTATTGTCCACCCTGTAGTGTGAGATGAAAGAAGATGGCTGAGACCAGTCGGCAGCCCTGCAGATTTCACACAGGGATACTCCTTGTAGAAAGGCAGCTGAGACAGCCATAGCTCTGGTGGAGTAACCTCTGTTGCACAGGGAGCTGTTTGCCTGCAAGTTCATAGGAAAGTCTGATAGTGGAGGCAACCCACTTGGAAAGTCTTTGTATCAAAACAGGAAATCTCTTCCTGGTGGAGGAATAGCAGAGGAAACATCTAAGAATTTCTAAACTCAGCACATAGAATGCAAGGATACAGCGGACGTCCAAGCAGTGTAGGTTGTGTTTCATTTCTGATGATGGATTCTGCATAAAGGCAGGGAGAAATATGTCTTGATTGAGATGAAATGCCCACATGACTTTGGGAGGGAAAGAGAAGTCAGGTCTGAACACCACCTTTTCCTCATGAAAGCACAGGTAAGGCTGGTTGACATGAAGAGCACAAATCTCGCCTGCTTTTCTGGCTGAGGTGATGGCTATGAAAAAGGCAGTTTTCCAGGACAGAAGCCTGATATCACATGTGGCCATAGCCTTGAAGGGCTGCTTGGAGAGCTCAGAGGGGACGACATACAAACTCCAACATCGGGTTGCGGGCAGAATCAGCAGATGTAAATTCTTGTAACCCTTGAAGAAACTTCTCACCAATGAGTCCTGGAAGCAGGATGGTCTGCCAAGCCTTTGGATGTGCCACGACATTGCCGAAAGGTAGCAATAGATGAAGGATAGCGAGAGGCCCTTGTCTACCAGTAGGATAAGGAATTCCAGCAAACACACCGTACCAAAAGAGTGTACAGTAAGATGCCTGTCTTGCAAAAACAGTAGGAATTTGGTCCATTTATAGGAGTAGGAATACCTCGTCAATGGTTTGCCTTGATGACACATCTGACAGATTGCGGGAGGGCTGTTAATGGAGTAGGTTCCATGCTATCAGTTTGAGGCTGGAAACGTCTGGATGTTGAATGGTGCCATCATAGATGGTAAGTAGGTCCAGTTTGGGCAGAAGCTTCTGATACTGAGGTCTAGGCAGCTCGAGAAGAGAGGTGAACCATGGTTGCCTGGGCGCTCTGGCAACCATCTAGTTGAATCTTCGCTATTACCTTGGCCATAAGTAGGAATGGTGGAAAAACATTCACGATGGGTCCTTTCCAATTAAAGAAAAATTCTTCTCCAAGTGAGCCTATGAGAGCTCTGGCCCTGGAATAGAAGGTTAGGCACTACTTGTTTGCCAGAGATGCGAAGAGGTCTATTGATGGAATCTCCCACATCGAAAAGATTCTCTTCAGGACACCCATGCATAGTTTCCACTCATGACATGCTAGAGGAGTGCGACTCAGCATATCCACCAAAGTGTTTTGGTCACCTAGAAGGTGGATCGTAATTGGAAAGATCTTTCTCGGTATGCACCAGTCCTAAAATTGGAGCGTCAGATGAAGAAGGGTGGAGTAACAAGTGTCACCCTGCTTGTTGAGATAGTACATGACAGTCATGTTGTCTGTTAGTACTTGTACTACCCTGTCTTGGAGTCGATCCTCGAAGGCTGTGAAAACTTTTATTACCACTAGAAACTCGAGCGCATTGATGCAAAGAATTTTGCTGGACATCAACCATTGACCTCTTACCCCAAGATCATCAGTATGGGCTCCCCAACCATCCACGGAGGGTCCGTCGTTATTGAATTTGATGGAGGTGGGAGGCAGACACGGCATGCCTGCCAGAACATTCTGACATGGCTGCCATCAGGCTAGGGACCGAACTACTGGCTGAGGTATCGAGAGCCACCAGGACTGATGGTGTCAGAAGGGATCGAAGTTCCTCAGGAGCCAGGCTTGTAGAGGTCTCATTTGGAGTTTGGTGAAAGGCATTATTGCTGCAGTAGATGCCACTAGACTGAGGAGTCCCTGAAGAGTTTTGTTCAGACATCAATGTCCTGAAGTAGGTGATCATGAGGTGGGGAGACTATCACCTAATTGTCTATGTACAGGACAATGCCACGCTGTTGAAGGACTGCTGCCACCACCGCCATTTTGTGAATACCCCTGGTGCAGTATTGAGTTTGAAGAGTAGAACTCAAAATCTATACGCTCTCCTGCCCACTACAAAAGACAGGAACCATCTGTGTCCGGGTCTGATGGACTCGTGCAAATATGCATCTTTGAGATCGAGAGTTGCAAACCAGTCCCCTTTTTGTAGGAGTAGGAGAAGGGTGGCCAAGGTCAGAACCAATGAGGCATGATGTAATAGTTCATTCCCCTGAGGTCCAGGATGGGGCAAAGACCTCCATCCTTCTTTGATACAAGGAAATACTGGGAAGAGAAACTGTACCTCATGGCTACCAAGGCAATTGGTTCTATTATTCTTTACTCTGGTAGAGTATTGATCTCACTCAGGATGTGAGATAGGTGAATCAGACAGATGTGGCCTACGGGGGGAAGTCTTTGAAACTCTATGGCATACCACTTGATGACGATGTCCAGAACCCAAGCATTGGAGGTGATAGAGGCCCAAGCGCAGTGGTGTTTGCTCAACCTATCCCTGAAAGGATGGTTGGAGAGGCTTGGTGCTAACAAAGACACTGTGGGTGACAATGGAGAGTGTACAGTATTGTCAACAATGTTGATGGTGGGGCAGCAGGGATGGTATTGACAGCATTGGTACCATCCTCGATACTGTCAAACATGACGCTTCAAGGAGTCTGACTGCTTTTTCTTGTATTGTGTCAGACAGTACCTGGACGAAGATAATCTATGTGATATAGACTGTTGGGGGGCAGGCTGTGAGGACCATTGCATGGACAGAGCTGGACTGAAGGCTTGGCTGGACTGTCAGTACCATCAGTACTGATACCGGTAGGTGTATTGTTGAGGTTGGATCCCATACTTTTTCACTGTTGACCTCATCTTTTGAGTATGTTTGAGATGCTCATCTGTGACCGAACTAAAGAGTCCATTGTTATCAAATGGAAGGTCTTCTACCATAGCTCTTGTCTACTGCAAGAGGCCTGATGATCTAAGCCATGCATCACATCAGAGAGCCATGGCACTAGCAAAGGCCTTACCAGCACAATTGGCGATGTGATGGGCTGTGGTAATCTGTTGGGATGCAAGGCAATGATCTTACATTTACCACTCACCTATCATCTTCAGGTAGGCGATCACCTATCATCTTCAGGTAGGCAATCCAGAAACACTTTGGTCTTATTTCAGAGGAAGTGCTGATAGGTGCCCATGCAGATGCTATAGTCTGAGACACGGAATAAGAGGGCAGTGTTTGAATAGAATTTTCCACCCAGGGAGTCTAGCTTCTTGTCCTCTTTGTCTGCTGGTGAGGGGGGAGTGCAGGTTCTGAGATGTGCTTGCTTTGGCCACATCTACAATGAACAAGGTAGGCTTGGGGTGTTGAGCATCCATTCTGCCCTCGTCTGAAGTACCAAATATTTGATTCCAGTTTACTAATTCCTGGTTCCCTTCAAAGTACTGCATGTGGAACACATTGGGCAATCTGAAATATGCTTCTGGAAAAGTCTGAACTCTTTCTAGAGAGGTCATATTATTATATAACAGTCTCAAAAACGCCCTTCAATAAAGTTACTGGATTTCCAGTAACTGGATGTCCAGATTTCAAAAGGTCAATTGCACTCTCCAAAAAATGTTGTCAAGTCTCTAAACCCCATTTGATAACCACTGCTTTTTCCCAAACCAACAGTTCAGTTCAGTACCAGTAACCATTTTTGAGAGATACTCACACAGTCTTATGCACTCCTTGGCATCAGCCTGCAGCAGAACTGCTCCCAACGCAGTGTCATTCATGTTCACCTTCACTATATGTGATCTGAGTGTTTCAAAATAGGTTCACTACTAAGCAGTCTCTTAACTCCTCAAATGTTTTTTGACACTCGAGGCTTCAATTGAACTTAGAGCTCAATTTTGATTTGTTTGAACTGTCTCCATTCTTGGTCCCCTTTTTCTTGATTTTCAGCATGTCATGGGCAATGACAGCTGGGCAAAATTGGGAATGAACTGCCTATAAAAGTTGGCAAACCTCACGAAGCTCTGCAACTGTCTGCAGGTCTTATAGGGCTGCCAACCTAACACATCCTGCACCTTAGTAGGGTCCATCTCTATTCCTTTATTTGATATGCCAAATGCCCCAAATAATCTAGTTTGTAAGCATGAAATTCACAATTTGAACACTTGACATAAAATTAACAGTTTTTTCAGTATTTTCCTCAGCAATATTACATGCTCTTCATAAGTCCAGCTATAATCAGTACATCATCCAGATACACCTAAACCCCCTTATACAAATGCTCATATTGATTACTTGCATGAATACTCCAGGAGCATCTCTCAAACCAAAAGGTTTGACAAATACTCAAATGCCACCAAAGGAGAACTGAACACCGTCTACCACTCATCCCCCTCCTGCATGCATAGCAAGTAGTATGCATCTCTCAAATCCAGCTTGGTGAAAATTCTGTGTGTTTCCAACTGCAACAACAGGTAGCTCATTAAAGGTAAGGGGTATTGATTAGACATGCACACTGCATTCAAGCCTCTGAAATCCATCACCATTCTCAATGACCCATCCTTCTCTTCCCAGAAAAACAATGGGTCAAGCCGCAGAAGATCTGGTTGAACGAATAAACCAAGCTTGCAAAACCTACCAGTTTTTATCAATAAATTTCCCCAGCACTTTCACCTCTTTGGGAAACACAGAATATAAATTTGTTTTAGGTAGTTTGGCCCCTACCTCCAGCTCAATCACACAGTCAGTGGGATTGAAGCATGTCATATTCTCTTTCTGACCCACTTCCTGCAAGTCTGCGTAGTTTGCTGAGATACCCGTAGTATCCAAATCTGTCATTCCCCACAACTTCTCAGTGGCCATGCCTGTCCCCTGCCTCCCATGAGAGCCTAGAGCAGTGGTTCTCAACCTGTGGGTCCCCAGATGTTTTTGGACTTCAGCTCCCAGAAGCCCTGAGCATTGACCATAGTGGCTGGGGCTTCTGGGAGCTGAAGTCCACAAACATCTGGGGACCCACAGGTTGAGAACCACTGGCCTAGAGCCACTCAAGCAGCAGTTTGCCTTCATATGCCCTTGCTACCCTTCCAGAGGGAAACAAATAGCTCCAGATTTCCATCACACATTAGGGTTATGGATGCACAGCCAGTTCAGTCTTAGGACCACCAGATAATCAGTAGTGGGGGCCAATAAAAATTATATAGTCTCCTCATGGTCCCCCACTCCTAAGTAAACCTGAGAGGTCTGTCTTCTCACCAAACCTCCTTTCATTTTACTTCCATCCATCTGGACAAAATTGACAAGCATGTCCAACTCCTCAAGCTGCAACCTCATTCTCACTGTGACCATGAACCTCATTAAAGAGCGTGCGCATGCTGAGTCCGCAATGGTCATTAAATCCATATGACCCCTGCCACCTGGTGTCTTGTCTTTTGATTGGTACAAAAAGAATGGTGTAGTGCTTCCACACACCAGAGCTCAATCTGTCTACACTGTGGAGACAATTCACCACTCTGAAGTGCTGCATAATTTTTTTCCATCTATCACCACTCTTTGTTATGCTCCTGATTCTGTGCTGGTGCCTCCCACATTGCACCACTTGTGTGGTGCTGCTGCCAATGCCAAATGAGTGACCTAGTTCCCCCTTGGTCTCTTGACTCTTGCCACAGCCACCATAATTCCACTGCCACTAGGTAAGAACAGTTCGACAGTGGAATACACTGCCTTGGAGGATGGTGGAGTTTCCTTCCTTTGAGGTTTTTAAACAGTGACTCGATGGCCATCTGTTGGGATTTCTTTGACGATGTGTTCCTGTGTGGCAAGAGATTGAACCTGATGGTCCTTATGGTCTTTTGCAGGTCTATGATTCTATGTTTATAGCCACCCATCTGGCGTCATCTCATTGCAGGTGCTTTGTCTTCTACTGTCTCACTCCACCCTGGCGTGAGGTTTTCTGGTGTCACTGCTTAACCAATTTGACCTTCTGCTTTGCCATCTCCATTACCCCAACCAGGCACATCCATCCTCTGACAGTGGCTGATGGGTCTTGCATCAGAGCCCACTCCAAGATTTTTGGTTTCAATCCCTCTTAGAAATACTGTATCTTAGTAGCCTTGGACTAGTCAGGTACCTGTGTCACCAGTCTCTGGAATTCTTCTGAGTTTTGTGCTAATGACTGGTTCGCTTCAGTTACTGACATTAGGTGTGAGTGGGTTTTTGCCTCTTCAAACCACCTTCTTAAACATTTCATGAACAGATGAAAGTCAGTTAAATTCTTGGGCCCCAGGGTCATAAAGGCACAGTAGCCAGTCCTTCCAGCTATGTTGACACACACCAAACCTTGGCTTCTGTTGGGAATTTGGGTTCCCATAAAGCCAAACCCCTGGGTTTACAGTAAGGTAGGCATTTAGCCTGGCCATCAAAGGTAGCCTTCAACTTTCACCTTTCAAATTGGTAGATCAGTGCAAGCGTGCTTTTGGGCACCGGTGCCAGTCCCATCAGGGTCTGCACTGTCACTCCAATTCCCACTGCCAGCAGGGCCTGCTGAGCTCTGCCACTCAGAGTGCCCAAGTCCACATCACTAGTACCCACCCCACACTCCTGATCGGTTTTACAGTCCAGAAATAGATGCCTTCTCCAACTTACCCTGCATGTGCTGGATTTGCTAGGCTTTGGTTTCTGCCTCCAGCATACTGACAAAGTTACCACCAATCTGGACATCCCAGTCCACCAGACTCCTAGCTCACCAACAGTGTTGCAGTGGGAACTGCAACACTGTTCCCGCCTGGGAACAATTGTACCTCTACCAGTCTCAGAACAGGAGAAGCCTCACTGCCCAACAGACTCTCTTTGCCACTGTCCTTCAGGAATGTTTGCATTAAGTTTTTAGCCTCCCTTAATTCTGCCTGCAGGGCCCACCACTGCTGGTACCACTTTTCAGGAAAAAGGGGTGTGTGCATTCGCAGAACCTTCCAGGGATTCCGATTTGGAAAATTCTGGATTTGTCCCATCTCTATTTTCAGTTATTATGTTCCAGGCCCTTTCCACATTACACTGTTACAGTGCTATTATTCCACTTTCAACATTCTGTGGAATTCTGAGGCCAAAGAGCTCTCTGGCTGAGAATTCTAAATGCCCCTCCCTAAATGGCAAACCCCAGAATTCCACAGGATGTTGAAAGTGGAATAATAGTACTATAACAGCATAGTGCAGAAATACTACCAGTTTTCATTTAGTTTAGCTTTTGTTTTAATCATGCACACATATACTGTTTATGTATTGTTTCTTTTCTTTTGTTCCTTTGTTTCCTCTGTAGTTATAAATTAGTATATTTGCTTGTATCTCTGAATTAAAATTAATAAATAATCATAAAGACTTCCAAACAAATGCACAATGAGACTGCAGAAATGATCAGATTTAACCACCAAAGACATCAAAATGTAAAAAGAACACAATTCTCAGTATTAAAAACCACTGCAAATTTGGCATGTTGATTTTGCTATACAAATTTGTAATTAATTATAAATGATAAACTTCTTGCAGCTTTATTGCAGACTTACTAACAATTCCATTTTCTTTTTTCCCAGTTTGTGACTTGGCTCTGCAAGGGAATCATCATCAGAAGCTTGTCCCATTTCTTGGTGTCTGGTATCCTGTTGCTCTCCTATTGTCAGAGACTGGGCTGGTGAGGGAGATGCATGCGGAGAGGAGCAATTCAGTTTAGGCCCAGGAGTCTTCTGCTTCAGAGATGACAAGGTTTCTCTATCTGGCAGTTCTGTTTTTTCACATCTTTGCTGGACAAATTTTTTGCACCGCAAATGCTGGTAGTTTCGGTTTACAGAAAGTTGATACTGCTGCTCAGGAAGGGATTCAGATCGCTCTAAATAGCAGAAATAAGCACAAAATAGGCATTTCTATCTATGGAAGTTACTTGATTCAAATATTTGGGACAGGACAGACTAAAAAATACATATTAATAACAGAAAGGGGGAAAAACCCACATGTGGCATATGTCTTGGGTTCCAACCCCATGAAAATAATACTGTACAAAAACCAAAGTTTTGCTAATTGTAGAACTGCATGAAAGTATCAGATATTCTATTCCCTTCCCCCACTATATTAAAAATTCAGTGCAGATGAGAAATAATAAGAGTCGCAACCTAACTGGAAATGTTTCCTGCACAATCCACTGAAATTAACAACTGCAGCATAAGTGCACATATGCTAGATTTAGCTTGTTATTTATCTTTTAATGCACCAACTATCCATATTGCCAGACAGTAAGTTTCTCATATATTCATGAGATGCTAAATATCCCTATATAAATGAGAGACCTTTTGTATTCTCATATGCCACTATGAAAGTCTTGCACTATACAGTGCTAATTTGGATAGTGTTCTTACTGTTCTTGAGAGGAATCAGAGTAGCAAATCACTGAAAAACATCTTCCAAAAGTTGGAAGACAGCAGATAAGGAAATCTTCTTTTCAATTTGGTTTGGTTTAGAAGGATAAGGCCAAGGAAAAAAAAATGCTGAGGAACCTCTGCCACTCTTCCAAGACAAATTAATGGAAGCTCCACTTGAGAGAGAGCACATGCATTAAAAATGTAGAAAGGAGGAGGAGGAAGCATCTTTGAGGTAAATCTTATTTTAGAATGAACTTCTGTGGATTTCTATCCACTTCTTCAAAAACATTGGTGGGGTACAAAATCAAACCAAGGAATAAAGACTCTACAGGCACCAGATACAGTCTGATCTTGGAGGCTAAGCAAGATCAGCCCTTTATAGTTCTTGGCTGGGAGATCACCAGTGATCTAGTCTATATTTGGATGAGAGATCAGCCAGGTGCTGCACACAGTATATTTCAGAGAAAAGAACTGCCAATACCACCTCTGAGTATTTCTTGCGTAAGAAAACCTATGAAAGTCATAAGCGGATAAGCAATTTGAAGGCCTACAGATACACACATTAACAACAATTACAGTGGCCTTCCCTTGTCCATGGTGGGGTACATTCCAAGACCACCAGTAGATGCCTGAAACTGCAGACAGTACTGAACCCCATACGTACTATGTTTTTTCCCATGCCTATGTACCTACCATAAAGTTTAACTTTTATAAATTAGGCACAGATTCACAACGATAACTAATAATAAAACTGAGTAATTATAACAATAAAGAAATGTGAATGTGGCTTCTCTCTCTCTCTCTCAAAATATCTCACCTATTTTATATTTTTGAACTGCAGCTGACCACGGAAAGATGTGAATTTGGATTCTGGTAAGAACTGACTAAACCACCTCTGAGTATTCTTTGCCTAACAAAGACGTGTTAAATTAATAGAGCTGCCCTAAGTCCAAGGGCAACTTGAGCACACACTATAAACGTTTGAAACGCTGTGTAATGTGATACAGGTTTGTCAAGCAATTCAACAGCGTGAAAGTCTGGCGCCTGTATTACTGAGGTGTGAAAGCAAAAATCTATCAGATTTAGCACATACTTCTGTTGTTCTGAAAGTATGTTTGTGTGTGTGCGTGCGTGCGTGTGTGTATACACCTGGACTACACATAACAGCAAAAGAAAGGAGCCTTCGCTATTTATGCATGTGCTTTGCAAAGTTACTTCTCCTGGGGCAGGCGCAGCTGCACAGAGGTTTTCAAGGTCATCATTTTTCGCACAGCAGTCCGATCTGCAACATGTATACTCAAAAGCATACCCTAGTATCATGGAAGACAGTCCTTCGGCTTGACAAAAGATTTATATACGGTTTCCTTCTTGTCCTCAAGAGACGCTAAATTAAAGGAAGCAACTGCCGCGGGCGTCGACTGTCGCCAGTCAGCAGATTTGTCGACAGCCTGTAAACAAATTCGGTCCATCGAGATACCGCCTTCTTCCCCGTCCCCGCGCCCGCTGCCACGACGTCTTTCGCGGCGGGGATTACCTTTGCGCTGGCCTTGGAGTCGCCGGAGCTCCCGCTCAGAGAAGCCCGCCCAGCCCTCGGCCATGATGCTTCCGGGTTCCTCCTGCCGCGTTGCGGCTTCTTCCACTGCCACGTCCCGCGGACCCACCCCTCCGTTTAGGCGGTGCCGGAGCTGCGCTTAGGCTTTGAGCAGCTGTCCAGCCCGAATGGGTAACCGTGGAAACGAAAACTTCCGAGCCTCGCCTGCGGGCCTCCTCGTTGGAGCGATGGCAGCTCTCCTTCTCGAAAGCCGGTTCCAAAGTGTTGCGGAGAACTTAGCGACATGCTCTCGGTAGGGCGGTCTTCGGACCAACGGAATCCCGATTTCTTCAAGAAGAAAGGCCACGACAGAAGGAACACAGGTCGTGGTTGTCGTTTCCAATGCTGCCACAACACACCCGGACAAAACAAGGCTGGAGGCAGTGCAAAGGAAACTTCACTCTCCTGTGTGGTTTGGCTGCTTGTCCTGTAATCTCGATTTTAGAAGGAAAGTATGGGTGGGCTCTG
Source organism: Iguana delicatissima (assembly GCA_948472985.1). NCBI lineage: Eukaryota > Metazoa > Chordata > Lepidosauria > Squamata > Iguanidae > Iguana > Iguana delicatissima. The sequence goes on from CAOKZL010002921.1 coordinate 25,105, forward strand.
CTTTCTGCATAACCCCTATAACTTCAGTCTGCCTGCTTGCCTATCGCTATCCTAAAAGAGGGATTGTATACACGAGTGTGAATCCACGTGGTACCTCTTTGATGCCACTTCCACTCACCAGCCTTGTGCTGGTGAAGCACCCAGAGTGAAACGAAAAGCGTAGAAGCAATGCTCACCTGTCCTTTGTCTGGGCAAGCACAGTCCTTTCACACTACTCTCCAACTGTCCCAGCCTTTGGCAGAGACAGTTCTGATTAATCCTACATCGTCCCGTTTTTTTCAGCTTCCTTTAAAATGTCCTAGTTTCCCACTGCTAAATTCTCAGTGTCCTAGTTTCCCACTCTTCCCACTTTCCTTCTTTCTCCTCAGCTTGCTTCAATTGCTGCAAACTGAATCCAAACTAGAAAAGTGATTTGCCCACAACTCAGTAAGGAGAAAGAGGAGAAGAGAGCACAATCTTGACCTTTGCAGTAAGCTGAGGTAAAAGCAGACTGCTGCCTTTCTCACTAATAATTTTTGCTTGGCCACACATGTCCCAGTTTTCATCTGTGAAATGTTGGAGTATATGCTGTGATTATGTTTTTGTTATTATATTTTTTATGAAAATCACAAAGATAAAACATTTTATACTTTTTATATTATACGTAAGTATACTTCCACCATTTCTATACATTATATACTTAAATAACATACATCCTACCTTTTACATTTATACATTTTTATACATTCTTATGCAGACCAATGGGAAAGAAAAAATAAGAAATAAGAAAATTAATACAATCTCAATACCTACCTACCAACCTTCCCTTATCATTTCTACATAAATCATGGGCAATTATACTTTAACTATAAGCAACCAACAATTCCTTATGCTCCATACTTTAACCATCATACCACTAGCTCTTTCCAATATTTCTTAATTCTTACTACAATGTTTACTCCTCCAAGTTTTTTTAAACCACACATTATTATTATTATTATTATTATTTACTCCAAATTATCTAATTCATTTACTATTGTTTTCCCCATTGGGCTTCCCAAAGGGGTTTAACTAAATTCCATTCTTCAGTGATCTGTTTTCTTGGTCTATCAGTCAATATTGATGTTAATTTGTCCATTTCCCAAAGTTCATACAATTTCCGTAACCAGTCATCCACATCCGGGACTTCTTTTGATTTCCATTGTTGTGCAAATACTAATCTTGCTGCTGTTACCATGTATATTACCATTTTTCTCAATGAATTCTTTTTAAAATACTTAGTGTCTAACATATTTAATAAATATATTTCCAGACTCATAGGGAAATTAATTTGAAGTGCATTAGCAATACATTCATGAATACCTTTCCAATATTTCTTTGATTTAGCACAAGACCACCATATATGGTAAAAAGTCCCTCTCTCCGTGCATTTCCAGCACATATTTTTCATATTTTTACTTATTTTGGCAATTTGCACTGGTGTATAGTACCATCGAAAATATACCTTATAATAACTTTCTTTTAAATTTGTACTTATACAATATTTTTTCACATCTTTCCAAGAATTCTCCCAACTCTGCAGTGGAATTACATGTCCCAAATTTTGTGCCCACCTTATCATATTGTCCTTAACCATCTCTTCTTCCATACATAAATTTAATAAGATTTTGTATATTATGTCTATCAAATGGTCTGTTTCTGGTTTTAGTAATTTAGTAATTCCTTCTCTCTTGTTTCAATTCCTTGCATCTTCATATCCATCTTAAACCTTTCTTCTAGTTGCCTTTGCAGTAACCAATGTGAAATAATACCACCTTTAACCATATCCTCCTTACTTTTCCAAATTATGTTTTCACCTTGAACTTTTGTTAAATCTTTATATGTTAACCATTTATTTAATTGGGGTTTCTCTCTTCTATAAAACGCTTCATGCGCTGACACCCATTGTGGTATTTTTACATATAATTTATTTCTATATTGTAACCATACTTTTAACAAAGGTTTTCTTATAAAATGATTATTAAATTCCTTGTTTACCTTTACCTTGTCATACCACATATAGGCGTGCCAGCCAAAAAGAGATCCGCCCCTTCCACCTTTAATAGTCTCGCATTCTCTAACTTAATCCAATCCATAATCCAGCAAAGGCGACTAGTGTGCAAATATAATTTTAAATCAAGTAACCCTAATCCACCTCTTTCTTGTGTATCTTTTAATACAGTCCATTTTATCCTTGGGTTTTTGCTGTTCCAAATAAATTTTGATAAGTCTTTCTTCCCCTGCTTAAAAGGTGCATCATTTAAGATAGTCGGGAGGTTTTGAAACAAAAATATCATTTTCGGTAAGATGTTCACTTTGATTGTTGCGATCCTTCCCATCAATGATAAATTGAGTTTTGACCATCTTCTCAGATCTTCTTTTATCTCTCCCCAGACTTTCTGTAGTTGTTATCAAATAAATCCGTATTGCTATTCGTAATATTGATTCCTAAATACCTCACTTTTTTTGATACTTTAAAATGGGACAATTGTTCAATTTCCTCTTCTTCTTCTTTTTAAATATTCTTTGTTAACATCATTGTTTTATCCATATTAACCTTGAATCCTGCTACTTTCCCAAAATCTTGAAAAATCCCAATTAATCTTAATATACTTTTAACTGGATCATCTAACATAATTACAAGGTCATCCGCGAAGGCCCTTAATTTATACGTTTGATTTCCAATTTTGAGCCCTCTTATTTCTATATTTTGTCTTATCTTACAATGTAATATTTCTTTTTTTGAAAAAAAAATTATTAAGTATTTACAATTAAAAAAAGACATAAAACAACATCACACAAACTAAAAAACAAACAAACAAAAAACTACTTACATTAAATACAGATAACAACTAACATAAATTGCTTCCCCCTTTTTGTTGGCTACAGCTTATAAATATTATATAAGTCACCTCCGTAAGTCAGAAAGGGAACAGATTATCTATCTGCTTACACAGACTTTCCCTAGATTGGACATAATTATATATCCATTAACACATATATTAATCATACACTTCCCATATTTTTTCCCCTTTTAACATCCCTAATCTTCCATATATAAACCACCTACTTCAGTTTCTCTGTTCATATTCTACCTCCCTCCACCCTTGTACACATGAATACCCTGTCCAAATTAATAAGTACTATTTCCATATGTCTAGTAACATCAGAATTCATAATAATAATTCACTATTTATAATTAAAAACCTGTCGTAGCGATTCCCTTCTTTTCCAAAAAAATTGTAAGCAGTTCCCAAGCTTTATAAAAATTTACCATTCATCTTATTACCAAGTCTGTAAGTTAATTTATCCATTTGTGCTATCTCTGTTATTTTTTCTAACCATTCTTCCACTGTGGGGATGTGAAATGATTTCCAACTTCTGGCATAAACCAATCTAGCCGCTACAATCAAATGCCACATGAGTCTTTTAGCACTAAAATCCATTGACTCATCTACAATACCCAGCAAAAAAATTTCTGGAGAAAGCTCAATTTTCTTCTCTAGTATTTTTTGCATATTCGCTCGTATTGTGTACCAAAATCTCTTAGCCTTATCACATCCCCACCACATATGGTAAAAAGACCCCACTTGGTCTTTACATTCCCAGCACTTATTACTCATCTTTTTGTTCATATTTGCCAGTTTGCTGGGAGTCAGGTACCAGCGATAAACCATCTTCAGCACATTTTCTTGGAGAGTATAAGATCTTGAATACACCATATTACATTTGTCAAAAACCTGCCAGAGGCATTCTTGCCATCAGTAGAAAAAACTCACAGCCCAAACAAGGCAGCAGTCTAACAGTCTTTATTGCGGGTAGTAAAACAAGCTAAGGCAATTAAGTCACAGCGGAGCAAGCCATCTCTAACAGAGTAGAGAAAAAAGTAACAAGAAGCACAGCCTGTTCAGAGGCCGTGTTTTAAGTATACATGTTCAATAACAAGGAGCTTTTCAAACCATAACATATGCCCACAGCTGCATGAATCAGACGGCCTTGGTTACATTCAGCTTTCTCATGGGAAACGCTCTATCTTGCTAGTCTAAACAACTACAAGCAGTTTTGCTCTCTCACCCTCTGGTGGTGGGAAAATGTGCAGCCAGGAGTACAACACATCTCGTATTGTGACAACATTTCCATATTCTTTCCCAATCCTCTAGAAGGATATTATGATTAAAATCTCTGGCCCAGGTTACCATACAGAGAAACCATACTCTGGTTTCTCTTCAGATAGTATAAATCTTTCACCTTTTACAATTTAATATTTCTAAAACCATTACAAAAATTAGAGGTGACAGGGGACAACCTTGTCTTGTTCCCTTCTTGATGTCAAATTTTTCTGTTTTATCTCCATTAATTACAATACTCGCTGTTTGATTATTATATATCGTTTTTATTCAGTCAATAAATCTTTCCCTCATATTTATCTTTTTCAATACCTCTATTATAAATTTCCAGTTTACATTGTCAAATGCTTTTTCAGCATCTACAAAAATCAGTCCCATTTTTCTTTCATTATATTTATGATAATACTCAATTATATCCAATATCACTCTTACATTATCTTTTATTGATCTTCCTGGCAAAAAACCATTTTGATCCTCATGTATCCAATTCTTTAAAATTTTCTTCAGCTTTTTGGGGGGGTTTGTAAATATCTTATAATCAGTATTCAATAGGGATATTGGCTTAAAATTTCTTTACTTCCAACTGATCTTTGCCCTCTTTAGGTATTAAAGTAATTGTCGCCCCCCCTTATAATCCGGTTATCCATCATTTCCAATTAATTAAACAACTTTTGAATGGGGTCAATTAACTGATCTTGAAATACTTTATAATGCCTTGCCGTGAATCCATCCGGTCCTGGCGTTTTCCCAATTTTTAAATTTTGAATTGCCGTTCTAATTTCAACTTTTGTAATGGGTTTATTTAACTCTATTCTTTGCTCTTCCTCAATTTGGCCTACTTTAATTTCTTCTTTTTCTTTACTTGCTGTATATATTTTTCCCGTATCTTTTGAGTCCTCAAATAATTCCTTATAATATTCGTGAAATATAGACTTAATTTTTCTTTGTTGTCTGTATATCTTTTTCCCCTTTTTTTGATTTCTGTAATTAATTTTTTTTTCTTTTTCTTTTTTCAGTCTATATGGTAACCACTTCCCCACCTTATTAGCGTGCTAAAAAAATTTTTGACGTGTGTATTTTATTTTCTTCTCTATTACCAGTCTGTCTTCCATGGACAATTGTTTCTGAAGAATTTTAATCTCTCTAATAACTTTGTATTTCTTGGCTCTTTCTTTAATTCTTCTTCTTTCTCCTTAAGTTCTGCCACAATATTTTGATATTCTTTTTTCTTTAATTTTTTCTTATAGGCTTCCTGTTGTAGAAATAGGCCTTGTTTTACTCCCTTTTCCCCTATCCCAACTGTTTTTTTTTATGTTCCTTTTTCTGAATTTTCTTTTTTAAAAAAGTTTATTTCCTGCTTTATCTTTTCTATTACTTTTTCATCTCTTAAAGGTTCATCTTTCACAATCCATCTATATTCGCCCTTTCGTTCTTGTATTGTCATCATGATGGGACAATGATCTGAAAAAGACCTTGGTAGGATCTCCATTTTCTTGACTTTTTTACATAAAGTTTTAGATACTAAAAACATGTCAATCCTTGACCAGGTCTTGTGCACTTCTGAGAAGTACATATATTCTTTAGCATCTCCATATAAATATCGCCATACATCATTTACTGAAACTAAATCCATAAATTCATCAAATGTCTTTGGTAATTTTCTTTTGCCCCTTTCCCTTCTTTTTTAATGTTCAATCCAAATCAGGGTTTATCACCCCATTCCAATCTCCCATAATTATTATTTCTTGGTAATCATATTCTAATAGTTTCTTTGTTAAATTTTCATAGTACAAAGTCTTATCTTCAAAGGGGTTTCCATAAATTCCCACTAATAGAATCTTATTACAAGTTGTTTCTATCTCTATCCCAAATTTTTGCGTGCCTTTGTTATCTTTAAAAATGTCTTTTCATTTATTTTTTGTTAAACATAACCCTTTTACTCCCTTTTTTTCTTCTTTATTGCTGTTGAAAATTCTTGTCCCATTTTTCGGGTTCCTCGTATATTTTAAATCTTTGTCCCTTACATGGGTTTCTTGAAAGCAAATTATGTCTGATTTCGTTTTTTCTAGATGGTGAAATATCCTTTTTCTTTTAATTGCCGCATTCATTCCCCTGACGTTCCATGATGTTATTTTCATATTTTTTTTTTCCCTTTTTTCCTTTTCCTTCTTTTTCTTCTTATTCTAGTTCTTGATCTCTTTCCTTTTTTTTGTCTTCTACTTCTTCCTCTTCCTCTTCTTTGATCTATATCTCCTTCCTTTTCTTGATCTGTTTTCTTCACCTCCCTTTAAAGTTTTCCCCTTAATCTCCTTTTGACGATCTTTTTTTTCTTCCCAATCTGCTCTTGATCTCTCGTAATCTTTTCCTTGTTCTTGTTCTTCTGTACGTCTTTTCCTAAGTTCTTCCTTGTATCTCTTTAAAAAGTCCTGTGCTTTTAAAATTGTATTTAGTGTAAATTTTTTTTTCTTTGTACATGAAAATTTTCCTTTTTTGTCTACACCTATGATAAGATATTCCACTTCTTTTTAACACCTGGGTCAGGAAATAATATTCTTTTCTTTTTTTCAACGCCTGTGCAGGGACATCTTTAAATATCTGGAGTTCATTCTGTTCGATCATAAGTTTACTTGTAAAACTCTGTTGGATCACCAGATCTTTCACTCTTTCTCTCAAAAAATATATTACAATGTCCCATGGCAGCTACCTTTTTTCCATGATAAAATAAATTGATCCTAAACATCTTGTCAATTTCAAAAATCTTTTTAAGCATTCCACCCTTTATAAACTCCACCAATGATGGTATCACTCTTGTATCCCTCCCCCCCTTTAACTTCTCTTATTTTAATACACTTATCTCTAAATTTTATCTCTATGCCTTTATTCTGTTGTTCTACTTTTTCTATCTGTTTTTCCAACAATGGAGTTTCTTTTTCCAATTTCACAGTTCTGTCTTGCAATTCATCTATTTTTTTATTTATGTTTTTCCCCATTTCCATAGTTATATTTTCCAATGTCTGTCCAACATTTCCCATTTCTTTCTTCATTTTTCTGATATCACTTGCCATTTTTTTTATATCTTTTTTGAAGTCATTCCTCATTTCCCTGATTTCCTCGATAATTGTTGGTGTGAACTCTGATGCTTTAGGTTGTTCTTCTAAAGCTGGGGATTGTGAAGGGGCTAAAAGAAAGGGACATTGGAGGCTAGTGTTTTTGGAAAACGAAGGCAGTAAGAAGGAGAAAAGAAGGAGGAAGAGCTGGATGCTGGAAAAATTTTTGACAGACATGAATGCCTTCAGTGAGGGCCCAAAAAGCCCACCATTCCCCTGATCAGCGCTTGTAAGTGGGCATAGTTTGGCCGTTGCCTTTTTTTTTTTTTACTAAGTTTGTTTGTGTCCCTTTCATAAATGGAAGGTAATCACAAAAATTAACATATAATTCTTCAAGGAAGTAAGTTACAATTTTTTTTCTACAGAAAGGCGATTCCAGTTGGAGCGGAGTGAACAAGTAAACTAACCCTAGAAAAGCAGAGTGAGTCTTGGAGCTGCTAAGAGATAGAAGCTGAAGAGGAGGTTAAGACTGTTTAAGTTTTTAAAAAAAAAAAAAAGGAGATAGAGGTGAAAGAAAATACCATATAACAACGGAACTTTATTAAGGGAAATAAGAGAATTTTTCTAAGAGGAGTAATTATATCAATCAGCAAAAACAACTAATAATAGAGACTTTTTTTTCAAACAATCAGCTTGGAACTTATCAACATCCAGCTTTACAAGTTTTGAAAGACTGAGGTGTTGAGGCTTAAGCGGGAAGATTACTAAAAAGGAAAGGAAAGGGTTTGGGGAAGAAGCATCAGATTGAGAAAGAACTGAGAAAGACTGGGGGCTGAGAGAAGGTAGAGACATTGGATGTTAAAACTGAAAGACGGAATAATTTAAAAACTAAGAGTGGGTAAACGAAGGGAAGAAGGAAGAAATAGTAAAGAGATCACCGTATAAGAAAGACGAGAGGAGGGAACCTGTAAGGAAGAAAGTGGAGAAGAGTAAAGGAGAAAAAAGAAAAGACCGGTGGCAAGGGAACAAGGGCGGTATAAGCAATTTATAGAGTAACTGTGTGTAGTATTTGATATATGTATTGATTTTGTATTGTTGGAATTGTAAAAAAGGATTATTTCTGTTAAAAAAATAAGAGATAGTGTGGTATGGTATAGATTGTTGACAGGTTGGTTTAAGTATTTATAATATTATATTCTTCGGGGATTGGAAAAGTGGGCTTAAAGTGAAATTTTAGAAGACTGAAATATTGGAATTATTAGAAAGAGGTAAGTAAGAAAGTATTCTAATACACTGTAGAAAAAAGGAGGGCAAACAGCTGTGTGAATGAGAAGTGCTTCAAGGCTACAGGTAAAATAATACAGTAGACAAAGAGAAATAACAGATAAGAAGGATTTCAAAGGTGAAATATATAAAAGGCTGAAGGTGATAGATATTAAACACAAGTTAAGGTAAAGAAAGAACAGGGTGACCTCTTGTGGTCAAAAGTAGTTAGTACGAGGTATTAATAAATAAATAAATAAAATTGAATAGGTTAGCCTAACTAAAGAGGGAATTTAGAGTGTGAAAAGTAAGGACTAATTAAAACATACACTCACACACACACAAACTTACATATATATATATATACATATACACAACACATAGAATTAAAGTATCAAAAATATAGAAAAAATAAATAAAATTAATTAATAAAATAAAATAAAATGAAGTAAAACAAATCAAAATAAAACAATAATAAAATAAAACAATAATAGGAAATAATTAAGATAGGTTAGAGAAAAAAGAGGATTAGTAAGTTTCAAAATAAAGCTAAAAATTTAATTAAGAGTGAATAGAGGTAAAATAAATAAATAAATAGAAAGTGATCTAGAAGGAAAGATAAGGGAGAGAGAAAGAGAGATTTCTTCTTTTTTTTTGTTAATCTTACTTTCAAATATATAAAAGAAAAAGGCAGGAAACTACGTAGAAATATAAAAAAAAAGAAGGAAAACAACTGAGATGGCTACAGCAGCGGGAAGAAGAAAACTCACAGTACAAACACAACTACAAACTATAACTCAAAGAAGACCCTCCTTTAAGAAATGGGAAATAATCAAGACCCATATCAACTTTTATTAGCTGAAGTGAAAAAAAATGGGAGAAATCCAAAGCAGAGATAAAGGGGAATTTCTTGGAAGTGAAGAAAAATTAGAGAAGAGAGAAAGGATATGGAAAATTTGGGGAAAAGGGTTTTTGGGAAATTTAGTTCCGAAAGTTTTGAAACAAATGAATGAACAAATAGAAGGGGTCCAAGATAAGACAAAAAAGTTGGAAACTAAAACAAAGGACATTGAACTAACAGTAGAAAAGAATGAAATGAAAACAACATTGATGGAATTTAAATACCAAAGGGAAAGTGCTTGAAGATAAGGGGATGGCAGGAAAGTGAAGGGGAGGACCTATATGCTAAATTTCCCGGCATTAGTTTCAATTCATCAATTGGTGGCCCAAACAATTAGATATCAAAGTGGATAGGATCTTCAGAATCAGTTCTCTAATTGCCAGAAAAAGAAAACTTCCACGTGACATCGTTGTATATTTTGTAAGAGAAAGGGTAAAAAAACTTGATTATTCAACAAAGCTATAATAATAGCTTAATTTTTGGAAAAGGGGTGGAGTTGAAGATATTAAAAATGTGCCTTCACAAAATTTTAAAAAAAGGAAAGAAAAGTTTTTTAACTAAGTGCCAAAAAAGGGGAGGAATTGTGTATAGATGGGGGAAAATTTGAAGGAATAATCTTAACATATAAACAAAGAAGATACACATTGGATTCGGTTATGAAAACTAAAGAATTTCTAAGAAGAAATGAGGATTTGGAGAAAACAGAGAAGAGAGGTAGAAAAAGAAAGTGATAAGAGTGGAGAAAAGACAGAAAAAGAAGAAAAGGGAATAAAAGGTCAAGTAACAAATAAAAAAGGGGGAAGCATCAAATATATCAGAAGATTGGCTCAATCAGGAGAGGATAAAATTTGGGATAAAAAGAAGAAGAGATAGACTTAGAACTAGAAGAAATATTGGAGGAGTCAAGTAATACCTAAAGAAGAAACTTACAAGTAGAAATACAGAATGCAGATTAAGATAATCTCTTGGAATGTTAGAGGACTCAATTATTTACCTAAACGGAGAAAAAAATTTTTCCCTCTATTTGAGCAGTGGTTTTCAACCCGTGGGTCCCCCCGATGTTTTTGGACTTAGCTCCCAGAACCCCCCGCCACTATGGTCTGCTTTAGGGGTTCTGGGAGCTGAAGTCCCCAAAAAAATCTGGGGACCCCCCAGGGGTTAGGAAACCCCTGTATTAGAGAAACAAAAATGTAAAAATTTTCTACAAGAGACCCATTTAGAGATGGTGATTCAAAGCTATTAATAAATCCAAAATTAGGAGATTTATTTAGGACAGTAAATAAAAGAAAAAAAAAGGGGGGGTAAAATTTGTAAATAAAAAATATAAAGCAGAAGAAGTTTTGGAAAGACCTTTAAAGGAAGATATGTAGGAAAAGAGTTAAAAATACTAAAAAAAATTTTTTTTTGATATTAGGACTTTATGGGCCACTAGAAAATAAAGGAGAATTTTATAAAAAAAAATTTCAAAAAATTTCAGGATTGGATTATCATGAACTAATAATGATTGGTGATTTTAATGGCATAATAAAAACCTCAACAGTATAGAAAAGGGAAAAATTAAAAAAAACAAGAAAAGAGGTAAATTACCGAAAGCGTTTTTTCAGATGATGGATATACTTTCATTGACAGATGTATGGAAATGTTTAAAAAAAAACACTAATGATTATACTTATTACTCCCCGTACCGTAATTCTTGGTCAAGAATCGATATGTTCTTAACATTTAAAATATTGATTTCAAAAGTAAGGAAGATGGGGAAAAAAGGGCCCCCGAATATTTCGGACCATAATCCGATAATATTAACACTGGAAGACAAAAGACAAGAATTTTTCATGGAGATTAAAAAATAATTTATTAAAAAATGAAAAAATAGTACAAAGAGTGAAATTTAATTAGAAAATTATTTTAAGGATAATTTAGATAAAGGTACATCAATAAAAACAGTCTGGGGGGCTGGGAAAGCATTTATAAGGATTTTTATTCAACAAGAGGCTTTTTGGAAAAAGGACAAAAATAGAAGAGAAAATACAATTATAAATGAAATTAAAAACTAAAAAAGAACTTGAGGAAAAACCAAAAAATGAATATATTTTAAAAAAGAAATTAAAATACTACCAAAACAATTAAAACGGAGATAACAGAGAAAATAGCAAATAAAATAAAATTTATAAAGCAGAATTTTTTTTTTAAAGCCAATAAACCAAATAAGTGGTTGGCGTATAAGCTGAAAAAAAGAGAAAAAAGGACTATTCAAGAAATAAAAGTAGAGGGAGAGGTACAAATTGATAAGAAAAAATTAAAGAAGCAATTGGGGAAATTTTATAAAGAACTTTATTCTGAAGAGGAGATGACACAAAAAAGGTTAGGTAAAATGAAACAATATCTAAGAGACAGTGATATTCCAAAAATTTTCAGAGGCACAAAGAAATGTAGTGAATAAACCAATTAACCCAAAAAAAGATTATGGAAGCCATAAAAAGATTAAAATTATGCAAAGCCCCAAGGCCCCGGGTGGGGTTTTTCAGCTTTATATTATAAAACATTTATGGAACAAATATCAGACCCATTATATAAATTAATTCAAGAATTGGAAAAAAAGATATACCCCAAACTTGGAGAGAAGCGAATATCACTAAAGAAGGGAGAGATTGTTTGGAAATGAAAAACTATGGACCAATATCTTTATTAAATGTAGATTATTAAAAACTTTGTCTCAATATTAGCGGAAAGATTAAAAATAAAATTTTTCAAGAATGGATACATGGGGATCAGAACGGATTTATTCCTAAAAAGGCAACTTAAAAATAATACTAGAATTATAATAAATATATTAAAATATTCCATAAACATAATGAGAAAAAAATAGCGTTAATTTTGTTAGATGCGGAAAAGGCATTTGACAATGTTAACTGAGTTTTATGAAAGAAATATTAGTAAAGATAAACATAAAGGGAAAAAATTTTATAAACTGGATTGATTTAATATATAAGAATCAAAAAGCACATATAATAATAAACGAGGAGAGAACGGAAGCTATATCTATAAGAAAAGGGAAAAAGGCAAGGGTGCCTATTGTTGTCCTTGTTATTTATAATGGTATTGGAGATTTTAAAAAGAAAAATTTGAGAGAAAAAACGAATTCAAGGGATTAAAATTAGAAAAAAAAATACAAAATTAGAGCTTTTGCTGATGATTTGGCTATAACATTGGAGGAGCCGTTACAAGAAGTTAGTACTCTAAATGATGTTTTATATCAATATGGAGAAATATCTGGATTTAAAATTAATAATAATAAGACGTATATAATAACTAAAAATATGTCAAAGACAGAAGAACAAGAATTAGAGAAGAAAACTAATTTTAGTATAATAAAAAAGGCAAAATATCTTGGAATAGTTATTTCAAAAAATAAAAGAGAACTTTTCGATAACAATTATGGAAAAAAGTGGAAAGAGATAAAGTTAGAATTAGAGAAAAAGGGACAGTTAGAGTTATCATTATTAGGCAGAATTGCAGCAGTAAAAATGAATATATTACCCAAAATGAATTTTTTATTTCAAAACCTACTGATTTTTTTCAAATGACAAACCTTTTAAGAGTTGGAATAAAGATTTGATGAATTTTGTTTTTGGGAAAAAATTAAAAACCAAGAATTAAACAAAAATATTAATGGATACAAAAGAAAGAGCAGGGTAAGGATTGCCAAATTTAAAATTATATTATGAAGCAAATTGTTCAGAGTGGATATGGAATGGGTAAACTTAAAAAATCAGAGATTGCTACAATTAGAGGGAAAGGATATTTACTTTGGGTGGCATGCCTATTTATGGTATGGGAAGGATAGAATAGATAAAAATTTCACTAATCATCTTATAAGAAAAGGGTTGCTAAGGGTATGGTTGAAATATTTAAAAGGGGGGTCTTTTAAACTTACTTGGAACTCAAAATATGAAACTTTTTATAAAAGAAAAGGAAAACCCAAAATAGATAAGTGGCTTACCTGAAGGACCTTTTAAAAAAAACAGGAGGGAGATTTACAATTCAAATCGAGAGAGAAATTAAAAGAGGATGGTTTAGATACCCACTGGTTACTTATAAGACAGTTAAAAGAAATGTTCAAGATTGACAGGGAAACAAGATGGAGTTGAAATGAAGGAAAATAAAATAGATGAAATAATGAATAAAGAGGTGGAGCATAAAATGGGAAAGATTTATAAGATATTGTTAGAATTAGATATGGAACAAGAAAACAGTAAAAGAATGTATGATAAAATGGGCTAGGAATATAGGGCATACTATTTCACTGGAAACTTGGTTAGGTCGTGGACAAGGACATGGAAATTACTACAAGCAACATGTTTTAAAAAAAAACCTTTACAAAATGATCTACAGGTGGCATTTAACACCGGGTTTTTAAAGGGGGGTTTTGGGGAGAGAAGGAGAAATGCTGGAAATGTGAGGCTAAAGGCACGTTCTACCATTTATGGTGGACGTGCAAAAGAGGGTTAGAAAAGACCCGGGGAAAAGATACACGAGATAATTAAGGATATATTTAAAATTGATTTCCCTCTGAACCCAGACTTGTATTTATTAAACATATTGGATTTAACACCTAAATTAGATGAAGCACACCAGAGGATTTTACTTTATATGATTACAGCAGCTAGAATAGTCTACGCACAACAGTGGAAACAAAAGGAACCCCCAAAGTTAGAGGATTGGATAATGAGGTTATATGAAAAAGGTGGAATATGATAGGATTCGAATTTGGACGACTGAAAGACCCGCGACTCAGTGTGAAGATAGATGGAATTTGATATTACCTCATGGGGTTATGGGGGGGGAAACGGTTTGGGGGGTGGAAAAACAAGAGTAAGACAAATATGAATTATGGAATATGTAATATTGGAATGATTAGAGTTGAAGGTTATTTATTGATATTAAATAAAAATGTGTTGTAAATATTGGGTGGAAACTGAAGAGAAAAAAAGGGGGGAAAAAGGGAAAAAAAAGGGAAAAAAAGAAGAAAGAAAATGGAATAATTAGATTAAGTAGGAACTTATTGAAAAGATAAGAGTATTGAAGTGGCAAAAAGAGGATATGGGGGGGGGGACTTTAAAAAGATATGGAGAACTTAGGGAAAATAATGGTTTCGCGTATTTATTATTTATTTAAAACAGATATAATATAACTATTTATGTATAAGTATATATTTATTGAAATTTAGAGAAAGAATTGTATATATATGTGAGCACTACTCCTGAAGAATGGGGGGGGGGTAAGGGGGGAAGGGTAAGGGGGGAGTAAAGGAGAAGTTATTTGGAAACTAGGGGTAACTAGAAATGTGAAATTAAGAACCAATGGCAAATGTATGACATTAAATATGTATATTTAGATATAATTAAATTATAATATATATAATTAAATTAACTTCTTATAAATTAAGTATGAAGAATGATTAGGATAATACAAAAGATATGTCAATGTTTGCCTATTTTCGGGAGGAATATTGTAAAAGGTTACCCGGGTGAGAAAAATTAATGTAAAAGGATTATGATAAAGGGGTTACCTTTTATCATAATATGATTGTATATCATTATATGATATACATGATATATGATATATTATATCATTGTATGACTGTATAATTAAGCTCTCCTTTCTCTTTTAATAATGGAACTGAATTACTTAATAAAATATTATTTTATTTCTAAAAAAAATAAAAATAAAATAAAGGTCTCATTTGAAGTTGTTGTGTAACTGACATTGCTTTCCTCATTCCTGATGCCATCATGAAATTTTCCAAACAATATTCTCAGAATCAACAATTAATAACAGATAGTAATAATTAGTTACACCCAATTAATCGCTAATAACAATCAATTGTTCAATTTGATTATTTCCTCTCTTATAAATTATATAGTTGTATTCAATTAATCAGTTCCTTATAATTCCTTTGAGAAATCCAATCAATCAATCAATCATTAAATAATTACACATATCAATCTTAATCAATCAATCCAAAAATTTATATCTCAATATAACTCAGACATAAATCAATAAAAATCAATATCAATCAATATAAATCTGTATAAATCAATATGAATCAGTATAAATCAATATATATATACTATAAACTAAATCAGTCTATTATAAATTTATCTAATTTATTTCTTAATACCTACTTCTTAATATTTAATCCTTTATTCTATATCTTTTCCCCTCTATTTAATTAATTTCCAACTATTTCCCACTCTTTTCTCCCTAAAGAATTAATTATATATTCTTACTTATTCTCACCAGTCCTTAATATAATTGATTACTTCAATTCATTAAAATAATTATTCACATTCAAAAAAGAAACAATATTAGAGAAGCAAAGACAGTATGTAAATAGTTACTACAATTACAATATTATCTATTACAATTTACCTCTTTAATTTTCCTTAATATTTACAAGTTCCCCCAAACCATATAATCCAATTTTTCCAATAAGTATATTCAAATAAATGTATTTCTTCTTATTAATAAGTATAAGCTATAATATAATATAAATTACTATAATTTAGTAAAATATGCTGTAATCTAGTTAATAAATCTAGATTGTAGTATAATAGTTCTCCACTAGATGGTGCTCCTTCACCGTTTTTGTTGCTTCTTCTTCCAGTACTATAGAGAAAAGGGTGAATGCTGTTTTCGCTGCTTAGTTGATCTTGTGCCGCTTATCCTTTCTCTCCAAAACACTTGTACTGCCTTCTCGACCTTGAAATTCTTCCTTCCTTATCTGTTATTCCAAAAGCTTAATATCTTTAATGTCTTTATAAAATAAATTTAACATACATTGTTCATCGTCTTCCTCTATTAAACGTCCATTGTTAAATACCGCGTCTATACTTCTGTTTTAACTCTTGACCAAGTTCAGGATCAAATAAAATAATTTCCCCTTAATTTCAAAAAAAAATTTTTTTTCTCAGTCATTCAGTTTCTCCAACACTATTTTCTTCCAATGCTTTCTTACTTTCTGTTTACTTAATGTCCTGTTCTCATACGTCCAATTCTATCATTTATACTTTTCTCTATTCTTATACAGTGGCTAACAGTGCATGGCTCTTCTACTAAACATTGTCGCAATCTTGCATTGTAAGAGTCTTTTAATGGAATTTTAATTAATTAATACAGACACTTTTTAGACTCCTCCAACCTCTCTCCAACTCCTTTTATTATCATCCAGGATTCTGCGGGTTATAGCCACTCTCCCCACTCCGCTCTCTTCTTGTCTTTAAACTCGGAGCGATCAGCATTTTGGAGCTCCTCTATTGAAGCTCCTAATTTATTTTAATTAGTTGTAGGGTCTTTGGTTTGTTGGTTAACCTTACCGGCCACGAAAATATGTAGTTTTGATGTTACTTGCCCTCAAACGGAATCTTCTATCTTCTTTAAAAAGTGGTGGTGAGGATTTTTTCCCTCAGAAGCCTCCATAAGGTAATGGCGGCTTGCTTGACCTCTTCAGCGCTATCTGTGTCCCGAACTCCAGATGTTTCTTTCGGGCACCCACACTAGAATCCCAATCTTCTTCAAGCACCTCCGAACCCCTTTTCCCAAAGGGATTTTGTCCCATTTTTTTACCTCCGTAAAATGGGCTCATGACCTCATGGGGCGGTTGTCTCCCCCGGAGCTGAGCAGGGTGACAGCCAAGCTCCTCACCACAGCCACCGGAAGTCGATGCTATGATTATGTTTTAACAACTGTGGCAGCAGCATCTGGAATGCTTGGATTTGTAGTTTGGTAAGGGATTAGAGGAGCTCTGTAGCTAAGAATTTTAAATGCCCCTCCTTAAACTATAAACCCCAGGATTCTATCAGATGAAACCACAACAGTTAAGGCGGGAACATAGTGCTATAACTGTATGAAAATGAGCCTAAGCCAAATGACTGTGCTTTCCATAGAGAAGACCCAGAGCCTATGAAACAGAAACAGCTACACTCACAATCTTTGTTTCCTGACCACCCTTTCTGGGTTGCACAGTATACTTCTCAGACAAGCAAGCAAAGGTTGAGATCTCCATGGAGCACCTATCCATGTCCATTCTGCAGTCTCTGGATACAATAGCACTGAGAACCTGATGAGTGATAAGCCCAGTTCCAAAAGTTACAACAGTCAGGACCAAACTGCATGTGGTGGTAGACATATTTGAAAAAGATCCTTAACAAGGCTACTTTGATTTTGAAAGAAAATGAAATCATAAATAGTAATCTCTTCTTCTTTCTCATGCCACTTTAGTACAGGCTGTAGAAGGAAATAAAGGACTTTCTGGCCTGGAACTCCCTCATCTACTTTTTCTCTGATCTTGCTACTAGTTGTTACCCCAAAACGTATGACTCAGGGGTCCACTTACAAAGCCAGTACCTCCATGTGACAGTGGGGAATTAATTAGCTCAAAATTAGGAGGCCTGCAAGAGGGGGGTAACTTGATGAGATCTTTTCACCAATGTTTACAAGATCTTGCAGGAAAGAACCAGCCAGAGAATCCAAGAGTAAACTAAAAATGTGTTTTATTCAGAGGAATTCACTCATGTGTGTACACAAGATACACACAGTCACACATTCACGCAAGAGATAACTGAAGATTACAGTGAGGAAAAATTATGGATAGCGAGGCCGAGGTTTTGGGGTTATAATTACCATTCCAGAAGGGTTGTGAAAACGCAGTGGAGTGGCTTTGACTTGTTTGTCTAAGGGCAGTGCATAGCCAGGAATCCAAGTGGCAGAATGATGTCCAGCAACTGGTGAACTGCAAAGTAGTTGCTCAAAGCTGTGGATTTTTATACTCTGTTTCCTTCCCTGGAAGAGGTGTGAATTAATTGCTTTCTGGTAGAGTAAACAAAAGGGGTCTGGAATGGACTGATTGTTTCAATGTCTTGGTTGGGTGAATTGCCTGGGAAGGCTTCAGTAGGAAATGCAAACAGCAGGGGTGCTTGCCTCCTGTACCTGGGATTGACTATTGTTTTCTGTGGGCAGTTGAGAGAATTAGTTTAGAGCCATTAAGCCAGGCTTTCCCAGATAATTCACAGTGAACATGCTGAGGTCACTTCTGACCTGATCCCAGCCAGTCTCTCTTCTTCACATGGCCTTTCAGCCATAAGTGTGTATAATCTAATTTCATGCCAATTGAAATTTGCCAGTTAGACCATATCAAAGTGTGGGGGTATACGACTGCTTACATAGTGGGCAACCATAGGTTGAAACTGTTCCCAAATTCAAACTCTGTTTGAACACCACACCCTCTCAGGTATATAGGGTAGCTTCCTTCAGTTTCACATCTGATCAGAGAGAGATACACATACCTCAGTCTACCACCAGTTATTGTTATGACATTAAAATAGGATTGTCACATGCTGCTACTCTGTCTCTCTCAAGGTATATACTTCCCATGATTTTTATTGGAACACAAGGGGCTAGTTAACAACTGTTGCTGGAGTCAATAATCTGCATTACTCATCTGATTATATAGTAAAACACAATAGTTCCTTATCTTCCATGAACGATGCCCATTTGTAGCTTCTCCAGGTTCATGTCCCTACCCACAACTTTTAGGTTGTTTTCCTTTGTTGAAATAACCCCTTTATTTTGATCCTTTGAATTTCCTGCTCTGTCCTTTGATATTCTAACTACATTCCCTGCCCTAGTAACCTGCAACCTAATCCTAGTAAATTACCCATTGATCGCTGTCCTAACACAAAGAAACATTTCTTAGTTCGGCTAGCCTAAATACTATTTACTGTCCCATCCAGTAAACAGTGCCAACCATTTGGTAATACCTTGTGTCTCTAAGATCTTTCCCAATCATCCTTGTCGTACTCGACACATCCCACATACATGCACATTTCCCACATCTTACATACAATCAATCCCATGGCATGGAGAGAGCACAACATGACAAGGATTTTGTTTTGAACCCTGAAATCTTACCCAAGAATAAGCCTCAGGGAGCAATGTGAGATTTTATTTCAAACAAGGATATAGGATTGGGCTGTGTGGCAACTGGCAGTTTATGGCTTAATAGTGCAAATAGTAAGAACCTATTCTGCAGAGGTCGCCACAATCCTATTCACTAAATTTGGAAATAAATCCCATGAACTAATTGAAATTTATTTCTAGCTAAACATGTCCAGGATCAGATTGTTTGTAGTAACGCTATAGTACAGGCCTATCACTGTTATTAAAGCAGATGTATTCCTAGGCATTACTTCTTTAACAGAATATCATATCAGAATTAGAAATAACGTGTGAACATAGACATATGACCTGCCCAAAAGGCCTGCTGCAAATTTCTGAAAACATCAGCAGTGGACTGCAAAGGGGACCAGTTGTTGTAGTTTTATTGTTGCCCTGGCATTTTCCCCTGTAATTTTATTTGATTTTATTCCTGTATTTCCTCCGTATTTTGTATTTTGTTAACTCTTTTTGGTAAGCCTGCTGGCTGCATTATAATAATTTTCCTGCAGTGCTTTTGTAATATTTTGTAATGGATATTGTTCCACAGACAAATAAACTTGATATGTGATGAGATATTGCCCTGCAGCACAAAAAAGAAGAAGAGTTCAGTATGCTTCAGCAGGCTTTTTATCCAAAGCTAACAATATGCACATGTGAAATGAAACAACCATGTCAGGTAAGTCTTGCCTGTATAAGCAAAATAATTTTGAATCTTCTATATGCCAATTGAAGACTTCTTCCAAATTGCATTCAGGAATGACTTTCGTTCACCAGCCTTCACATTTCTTATAATTTCTGTCTGGGTGGTCAAACATACTGATCTATTCTTTTTTGACATGCTAAGGGCCATAAAGGCACCAGATCCTGTCTGATCTTGGAAGAAGAGTAGGATCAGCCCTGTGATACTTATGAAGCTGGTGTATTCTTAGTCTCTGGGTTCTACTGGGCCAGAGGTGGGGAACCTGTGGGTCATCAGATACTGCTGGGCTCAATTTCCATCAAACCCATCTAAAATGGTAAGGATCAGGAACAATGGAAATTATGGTCCTGCTATTCTTGGGCTGCCATGAGTTTTTAACTGCTTCACTAGGCAAATCATTATTTCTCAATTTCCAGACAGATATTCTCACGATGGCACTACCTTTCCACAATAGTGAAATTGCATGCTCCTGTGAGGCAAGATGCTATGCTGATGATAGGAGTGTGTCTCTGTTGTCATCCAGGCTTTGATTGAGGAGCTAGACTAAACATACCAAACAACTGCTTGGTTGCAGCAGCAGTGTGTGTGTGTGTGTGTGAGAGAGAGAGAGAGAGAGAGACTGGCAGAGGATCTTTCAGAGACAATGGCAGTGGCACCGTAGCTAATACTTATTAATACTGTGCAGAAGGAGGCATGGTAAGTGTCTTCTACCACCAAAACCCAATGAGACAGCCTAAAATAAAACAAGAGAGAGTATTGGAAGATGAGACTCCCTGGTTAAAAGGCACTCAATGAGCTCCTGGGATAGAGCAGATGAGCAGTGCTGTGGCTAATGACAGAATGTGCCTAATGGACCCAAGGCAAAAGGACATTCAGCTGTTGAGGTGCTCAGAGGTTAAAGGAATGTCTTAAGCTGCACAACGCATATTACAGGAACATGGAATGTGAGAAGCAAGAATCAGGGGAAGCCAGACATGGTAAAACAAGAAATGGAATATATAAACATTGCAATATTTGGAGTGAGTGCGCTAAAGCAGACAGCAATGGGAACTCTGAGTTTTACTCTGGAAATGAAAGTCTAAAAAGAAAGGTTGTGGCATTAATGGGGGGGGGAGAAGAAAAGAGATGGGGAGAGAGGTAGTAAACACAGTCAAAAGATATAATGCAAATTCTAACCAAATCATTTCAACATATCATCACAGGAAACCTATCAATATAAACATATCAAGTTTATGAGTCATATGCTAGCTATTCTTTTACTGTCAAGAAAATACACAAGGTTTTCCAACTGTCTTTAATGAAGCATATGAGGCATAGTATATAACGGTTGCTGAAGCTAACAGTCTTATGAGTCATATGCTAGCTATTCTTTTACTGTCAAGAAAATACACAAGGTTTTCCAACTGTCTTTAATGAAGCATATGAGGCATAGTATATAACGGTTGCTGAAGCTAACAGTCTATAATACACACATGTTTAAAAAGTAACACACATGCTTACACACATTTCCATCGGTGGATTCTTGGGGTATCCTCCTTTCCTAAACTTCCAGTGGTTCCCGTGACAACTTGTTTATTTCCATACTTTGCTCTTGCCAATCTTCCCAAACTTCCTCAGGTTGTTTCCTAACACATCTCCAGTGTTATTTCTATCTCAGTTCTTTGTGTATCTATCTTAGCTCTGACCAGACGCCTTGGGACTGACATCTCCCAACCTATTCTCTTTGATCCTTCTTCACTAGGACGAGATGCAGTGACCCTTTCCTTTGATATACAATATATTGTTACATGCAGTTCTAACCTAGATATTCTGAAGTTCATATCTATTAAACTACCTGTTGATTGCTATCACTTTTAAGTAAACAGAGCCATGCCTTGACAGCACGGTTGAATACACACTTACAACAGTCATTCAGATTCACAAAAAAAATTGAATAATGGTGGGAAAAGATCATAGAATCACAGAGTTGGAAGAGACCACAGGGGCCATCCAGTCTAACCCTCTGCTATGCAGGAACACACATCAAAGCATTCCCAACAGATGGCCATCCAGCCACTGCTAGTTCTTCCTGAGGTTCGGATGGAAGCTCGTTCCTGCAGCTTGAATCCGTTGTTCCTTGTCCTAGTCTCTGGAGCAGCAGAAAATAAGCCCACTCTTTCCTTGACATGACATCCCTTCAAATATTTAAACATGACTATCATGTCCCCTCTTAACCTTGTCTTCTGCAGGCTAAACATACTCAGCTCCCTAAGGCATTCCTCATAGGGGATGGCTTCCAGACCCTTCACCAGTTTGGTCACCCTCGTCTGGATGCACTACAGTTTGTCAATATCCTTCTTGAATTGAGATGCCCAGAACTGGACACAGCATTCCAAATGAGCTCTAACCAATGCAGAATAGAGTGGTACCATTACCTCCCTTGATCTAGACACCATACTCCTATTGATGTAACCAAAAATCACATTGGCTTTCTTGGTTGCCGCATCACACTGCTGACTTATGTTCAGTTTGTGGTTTACCAAGACTCCTAGATCTCTTTCACACATACTGTTATCCAGCCACGTGTTCCCCATCCTATATTTGGGCATTCCCTTTTTTCTGCCTTAGTGTAGGACCTTACATTTCTCTCTGTTGAAATTAATTTTGTTAGCTTTGGCCCAGCTCTCCAAACTGTCAAGGTCATTTTGAATTTTGATCCTGTCCTCTGGCATATTAGCAACCCTTCCCAATTTGGTGTTGTCTGCAAATTTGATCAGCATGTCTTGTACTCCATCATCCAAGTCATTGATGAAGATGTTGAATAGCTCTGAGCCCAGAACAGAACCTTGTGGCAGCTCACTAGTCACTTCTCTCCAGGATGAAAAGCAGCCATTGGTGAGCACCCTTTGGGTTCAGTCAGTCAATCAATTACAAATCCACCTGACAGTAGCCCTGTCCAGCCTGCATTTTACCAGCTTCTTTGCAAGAATGTCATGGGGAACTTTATCAAAGGCCTTACTGAAATTAAGATATGCTACATCCACAGCATTCTCTTCATCTATCAAGGTTGTAACTCTATCATAAAAAGAGATAAGATTAGTCTGGCATGACTTATTTCTGAGATATCCATGTTGACTTTTAGTGATTACAGCATTGCTTTCTAAGTAATTACAAACTGACTGTTTAATGATCTGCTCAAGGATCTTTCCTGGTATTGATGTCAGGCTGACCAGTTGATAATTATTTGGGTCCTCTTTTTCCCATTCCTGAAGATGGGGATGACATTTGCTCTCCTCCAGTCTGCTGGGACTTCTCCTGTGCTCCAAGAGTTCTCAAAGATTATTGCGAGTGGTCCTGAAATGACTTCTGCAAGTTATTTTAATATCCTTAGATGTATTAACATCAACAGTGGAAGACAAGATACAAGTCGAAAGTTGTCAACTTGATTGAACTTTATGACAGGAGTTGGTGCAGGTGTCCTTTGTTATCTAACCTTGAGAAAAGCCCTGTTCCCTTGAATGACAGGGAGGGAGTCCCTCCCTAAACAATGTGTCACAAGCATGCTACTACAGTGCACACACTCAGTGTGTGCTTTTCACAAGCTTAGCTTTCCTCTGCTTCATGAATATTTGAGTGCTGTCACACTGATACCAGTGTACATATAAGCACCTCATTCAGTGAGTGAGTTCTTCTGGGTCTCCTCTACATCTCTTCTCTTTTTCATTGTTTTAAGTTTTAAATTAATTTTTCAATTCATATACTATCAGACATGGAGAGCAAACGTTTACAAAATTTTGGTGGGATGCCTATGAGTCAAAGAGCATCACTAAATATTCATTCATTTAATACCCCCCAGAGGTGTATTCAGTGCTGTCTTTTATTCATCCCCCTCCCACATGCAGAACTGTAATATGTATCTCTTAAGTCAAGCTTAGTAAATATCTTGCCTGTAGCTAACCAAGCTAACAAGTCTTTCATTAGCAGAATAGAGTATTGGTTGGAAGTACTGATAGCATTTAACCATCTAAAGACCATGAGTAGCCTAAGTGACCCATCCTTCTTTTTGCAATATACATGTATACATATACATACATATAGGTCAGGCTATGTGTGAACGTGCTGGCCTGCTGAATCTTCTCTTTAAATTTTTGTCAATGACTTCTCTTCCATTTTTGAGGGGTGACATAGCATATAGCTTAATTTTTGAGAGGGTGGTCCTTGGTTCCAATTCAATGGGACAGTCTGTTTTCTGATGGGGAGGGAGTTGGTCACACTCATGCTTGGAGGTGATCTCCTGCAGATCAGCATAGTCCACCAGAAAAGCTCTGGCACCACTGTCTGCCCCCCTCCCCAATGTCTCTGCAATGTCTTATCACCAGACACTCACTCAAGTGAGGGTTTTCCCTTCAGCTGACATCTGTCCTACACATGTCTCTGGCACCCTTTATCTTGGAAGCAAATTGTCCCATTGCTCCATAGTATGTGGGGATCATTGAATTTCAACTAGTTTAGTCCCAACACTACTGGATACTGAGAAGTGGGAACTAACCCAAATTGAATGGTCACCAATCTACTCCCTCCCCCAACAATATGAGAGAGCTTTGGTGTTTAGCCAGGCCCCCTTGCATCTCCCTACCATCCATCTGCACAAATGTAATGGCATCAAATACTGGTCACACCCTGAGTATACAATAGCCATGAGGTGCATGCCCATGCCTTCCCCTCAGTGTCTTAGTTACAAAGAAAAGAAGTACAAAGAAAAGAAGTGCACTGCCACTTACCATGGTCTCCTGGCACCTGTTGATTGCAGTCTGTCCTTTGGCACCTGTTGATTGCAGTCTGTCCTTTGGTAATTAGGGCAGGCTTAACTTGTTTCCTGACAGCTCCGAGTCATTGGATTCAGGGGATTCAGAGCTGTCTTCCTCCAGGTCTAGTAAATATGGGCTCACCTCTTCCACATTTAGTGCTGATCCCATCCCAGTCATCCTTGCCTTCTTGTCTGACTTCCTGTTCTGCTAGGCCTTCTCACCCTCACTCTTGGGATGTCCAGGCAGTTGGCTATTCAGTGCCCCTCCTTGCTGTAATGTAAGCACAAGCCCAAATGCATTCTCCACACCCTTTTGCCACCAGGTTCTCAGAGTGTTCCTTTACTGGATCCAAATATATAAGTTAATTTCACAAATCCTGGCAATACAATTTGAAATGAAACCAGAATTGTATTTGCTGAATATGATAGGCGACCATTCTACTTTAAAAAAAATATTCAAAACTAATATTGTATTTGGTCACATCAGCAAAAACAATTCTGGCACAAAACTGGAAATCTGAAGAAAACTCATTGCTTGAGAATTGTTTTTAAAGGTATTGGATATGCTAGAAATGGAAAAATTAACATCACTGAAAGAGACACCAATCAAATAATTTGAACATGAATGGAAACCAGTTCTAGACTTTATTGAAACCAAGAAGAAGTAGTTGTCGTTAAACAATTGTGAAAATGTACAAAAGCAGACATATGTATACACACAGAGAGAGAGAGAGATATAGATATATATATAGATATATATGGTCAATAATAATACAATATATACATCATATATATGTAAAATGTAGGTTAATAGTATGTTATATATTGAACAACTTAGAATTGGAAATGTTTATTCTAAATATTCATTTAATAGGATTAAATATAGTTCTGGTATAGTTGTAATTCCAAAGTAAAAAACATGATGATAGCAGAAGGGGGAGGGGGAAGATATTGAGAGGGGAAAGGGAGGGGAATTTTTAAATGTATTTACCTGTGATTTATGGAGGGGAAAGGAAACGTTGAATATATGTATAAGTATATTTGGTTTATTGTTCAAAATCATAATAATAACAACAGCAACATAAACCCTACTGTAATCCCACTTTTCTACCTGCTTTTAAAATGTCCCTCTTTTTCTCTCAAATTTCCCCTTTGCCCTCAGTTTTCTTCAGTTGCTGCAAATTTAGTTCAAAGCACAAAAGTAGTTTGCACTCAACTCAGCAGTGGGTGAAAAAGAGAGAAGAGAGCAGAGTCTTGACTTTCCCAGTAGGCTGAGGCAAAAACAAACTGCTGCAGCCTCTTCTTTCTTGTGTGTTGTTCCTCCTTAATACCTTTTGCCATCTTCATCACATTCTCGTGTCACTCGGCCACACGTGCCCTGATCTTTATATGTGAAATGTTGGAGGATATGAAACCAGCCTAAAAAGTGGGACAATAAAGGATTAATCAGGACTGTCTTGCAAAATTGGGACAATCTGAAGGCATGGATTACTAGGGTGTGGAGCCCTCTGCCCCTAGTCTTATCTACCAACTCCTGGCTGCCCATGTCTCTTAGGCACTCTGATCACTCTTCAGCGGCCTTGCAGTGAAGTCCGGTGCTGAATTGGGGTGGGCATGGTTCTTGCTCCTCTGAGAGGCCTCAAAGCTTCCTCTCTTGTTTTCTTGCCTGTCGTCTCTTTTTCACTGCTATGAAAGCATGTAGGGTTCCAGTTTAGATCAGGCAATTGCTTGCAGGTGAGATGTGTTGAAACTTCCTTTTTGAAAAAACAACAACAGCGACAATAATAACAAAAATAATGTATGCATTACATGTGGCCCAGACTGGTGTGCCACATGTAAAGAAAAAAGGGGAAAAAAGAAAAATGTGTAAAGCATCTGGTTAGGTATTTCACGTTTGGGATACTGTGTGTGTCCCTTCAGTGCAGAGGTGGGTGGAGCCTTCCCAAGGTTGTCTTTGGTGTCTTTGTCTTTGGTCTTGATGCCACCAGCATCTCCAGACTGAGCTTTTTCTGGCCAAAAAGACAGGGTGAATTGCTTCCAGGTGCATCAATTTATTTTTAAAATAAGGGCTTAGTCCTCCCTGTTCAACATTTTAAAAAGAACAATTTTGAAGAACCAGAAGCAGACTTCCAACCGCTTTTTATTTCAATTTTTCCATAGTCTATGTGGTTCCTGGTGGGTCCTGGACATAATTGTGGCCCCTGGACCTTCAGGAGTTGCCCACCCTTGCTTTTCTTGATGTTGTACCCTTCAAATTGTTTCTGACTTATGGTGATCCTAAGGCAAAGCTATCACGGGTTTTCTGAGTCTGAAAATGTGTGATGCGTCCAAGATCACCTAGTGGGTTTCCTTAGCCTAGCGGGGATTAAACCCTGGTCTCCAGGATTGTAGTCCAGCACTCAAGCCACTACACCACTTTGGCTGTACATGGTGATTGTCCTGCCTCTTCCTTTCTACTCCATGGGTTCATTTCTTACTTATGGATGTGGTTGCCTCCACCTCAGAATTTCTCCTGGGGATTAAATTATAGAGATTGTAAAGTTATTAGGAAAAAGTTGATACACATAGCTATTTGTTAATTAAGCTTTAAAAATCTATTTCAAACTGCACTTTCATTAGAAGAGAGAATTAAGGGGGAATTTTTAACTTCAGCTACCCATCCACTTTTGTGAGGGTTCAGGGCACAGGATCCTTGTGAATGTGAGAAAAGCACAAATATCTTCCCCCCCCTGCCCAAGTAAGCAAGTGAGGAAACTCACATGCACACCTTCTGTCATGAACTGATTCAAACACGCAGAGACAAACATGCGAAAGCAAGATTTATTCTGGAGCTTAAGCAGAGTACAATTGATGTTAATGATTCAAACTGAGAAAATTCCCAGAGACAGTATATTATAACGCTTTCCGTCAGTCCCACAGAACCAATTAAGGTTGACCTTGTGTCTTCCAACTCCTAAGCAGTTACTAGGATACAATCAGCAGAGAAGCTAGATGTTTTGCTAATGGTAAGCTCTGGTATGCTAATACAATGGGCATCTGCGAGCAAGCAGGCTGACTGCATAAACTATATGTTAACAGCATCAAACTACTACATGTCCCATCTGTAAAGTCTCACCACACTCATAATGGAGGGGAACCCCAACATCCTGCCCATCTCAAAAAACACTACAATATATAGGAAAGAGGGGAAAGAGGGGGGAACAAGGAGGGAAAAGGAGAAGGAGGGACAAAGACAATAAAAACAAGGCAGGTGAAGTGTCGAAGAGAAGGTCAGGACTACGGAGGTGGAACAACAGCGGCAGAAGCATCTTCAGTCGAAGAATAAGAACTCAAACGAGCTGGTTTGAGTAAGCTGGAATGAAAGACAAGGTGAACATTTTTAAGTGAGGGCGGCAGCAAAAGTTCAAAAATCACAGAGTTTAAAACCCGCTTCACTGGAAAAGGGCCAAGAAGTTTAGGGGACAATTTCCTAGAAGGCCCAGATGGAGAAATGTTTTTGGAGGAGAGATAAACAAGATCACCGGGGTTGTAGGAATGGTTAGGTTGACGTTTTTTGTCAGCAAAGCGTTTGTGGGAAGATTTAGCAGCTTTGAAGGACTGGGCAACAGAGTTCCAGGCGTCAGAAATGTTTGTAATCCAGTGAGAGAGGGAGGTGAAGAGTCTGGAAGGGAAACTGGGAGAGCAGGAAAAGGTCTGGGGTTGGTGGCCTGAGACAATTTCAAAAGGAGTTTTACCAGTTGATGAATGCAAGGCAGAATTGAAAGCAAATTCAGCAAAAGGCAAAAGAGAGGGCTAGTTGTTTGGTTAGAGTTGTCAAAGCAGTGTAAGTATTGTTCAAGGGATTGGTTAGTGTGTTCAGTTTATCCATCAGTTTGCGGATGATAGGCAGTACTAAGTTTTTGGGAAATGTCTAGGGCTTTAAGCAATACAGTCCAAAATTTTGATGTGAAAATGGGGTCACGATCGGAGACAATAGCAGAAGGAAGTCCGTGAAGTTTCCAAATGTTAGCAATGAAAAGATTAGCAAGTTTTTCAGCAGTAGGCACCTTCATTAAGGGAACAAAATGAGATTGCTTGGAAAAATGATCAGTGACAACCCAAATAGTGTGGAATCCACAGGAAGAGAGGAGACCAACAATAAAATCCCAGGCAATAATATCCCAAGGCCTTGAGGGGACCGGGAGTGGTTGGAGGAGACCATGAGGTTTGCCTGTGGCAGATTTACCGGTATTGCAAATTGAGCATTGTTTAATATATTCCTGAACATGTTTGGTTAGTCCTGGTCAGTAAAAAAGTTTGCGTATGGAGTGAAGAGTTTTAAGAAATCCAAAGTGGCCAGCAGGCTTGGAATCATGGTATCTGCAGAGTATTTCAGATGGCAAATAGAGGGAAAATAAATCTTACTGTCACAGAAAGGGAGCCCATTGATCCAGACAACAGAGTTAGCATGAGAAGAGAGCCAAGAGTCACCAGTGCAGGCAGATTTAAGCAGCTGTTGCAAGTTAGAATCACATAGTGAAGAAGCAGAGAGACGAGCTTTCTGGAGATTCTGAGTAGAAAGTTATAAGCTGAGTGCTTCAGGGGAAAACAAAAGCTTTTCATGAGGGGAAGCAGGCAAGTGAGGTTTTTAGAAATGAAGGCACAAGGCTTCAAGTTGCCATCAGAGTCATGCTGGAGCAAGACAGCACCCATGGCATAATCAGAAGCGTCAGTCTGAATAATAAATTCTTTAGAAGTGTCAGGAAACAGTAACAGAGGCTCTGAGGTGAATTTCTCCTTAAGAGAGTCAAACGCATTTTGGCAGGCAGGAGTCCAACATATTCTATGGCTAATTGGAGCCTTTGAACCTTTCAGTTTTTTGAGCAAATCAGTGAGGGGCAATGCAATGGTTGCAAAGTCCTCTATAAAATTACGATAGAAGTTAGCAAAACCAAGCAATTGCTGAAGTTGTTTTTTAGTTTTAGGAACAGGCCAATTGACAATGGCTTCAATTTTAGCAGGATGCATGTTCAGGGTGTTGTGAAGTACCCGATAGCCCAAGTAATCAAAGGACTGGGTGTCAAATTGACATTTTGCAAGGTTCACAATAAGCCGGTTATCAATCAGCCTCTTAAGTACTGTCCTGACCAAGTCAATGTGGGCTTCCAACATATCAGCATAAATCAGAATATCATCCAGGTACACAACCAGCCCCTCATATAATAAGTCCTGCAGAATAGAATTCAAGAACATTTGAAATACTGCTGGGCCAGATTGCAGACCAAAAGGAAGGACAGTGCATTGAAAGGTACCCAAGGGGGTAGAAAAGGTAGTTAGCTATTCACTGTCTGGGTCCATACAAATTCTGTGAAAGGCTTCTTTGAGATCAAGCTTTGTAAAATATTTCCCTTTTACCAACTCATCAAGAACAGATTTGACCAGAGGGATCAGGTAAACATTCAAGAGGATAGCTTGATTTATGAGGTTGTAATTCACGATCAGCCTAGGCTCTGAGTTCGGGTCCTTCCTCTTATGGAAAAATACAGGGCTGGCAGTGGGGGCTGATGAGGGCTTGATAAAACCACGTTGCACGTTGTTCAGGAATGCCTTTAAAGCTGCAAGCTCTTGACTATTCATAGGGTATATTTTTGGCTTTGGAAGCTTAGCTCCGTCAATCAATTTGAGCTTGCAGTCAAAATCTCTGTGGGGAGGCAGCTTTTCCACCTTGTGTTGCTGAAACGCCTTTTGTAAGTCTCGGTAATGTGAAGGAATTCTAAGAAGCTCTTCAGAGGTTAATGAAAGCACCAGGAGGAGGGCGTTTTCTTTGGAGGTTGAGTCTAGTTTAGTGGCTGTGTTTAACAACCCATTTGTCCAGTCGATAATTGGGTTGCGTTTCCGCAGCCAATCGATTCTGAGGACAAGTTGGAAACTCACAGAGGTAGGCACCAAAAACCGCAACTTCCCTCCATATGTGCCCACCCTAATGGGGATGGGATGAGTCCTTTGATTAACGGAGGCCCCCACCATTGGATTGCCATCCATTTGGGTCAGTATTATGGCTTTCCGTAAGGGTTCATATCGCACTCCCCAGCTCTTTCGCCAGTGCAGGGTGCATCAAGCTCCTTGAACATCCTGAGTCAATTAGTCCCCAGCAAATACATATTTTGCCATCCATCCCCACAAGGGAGACTGTTGTAAACACATATTTAGATTTATGTTTACTCATGTCAGTTGACCCAGCGGCCTCCCAGTTGTCACAACCGCTATCCGAATCTGAAGAGGCATGAGAGCTATCATCATCCTCACGGCTGTGCTCTTGGAGTCGCACTTATCTGCTGATTTCGGGATGTCAGTTTTGCGTGAAGTGGACTTGGCACTGGGTGGTGTCTCCTTTGTTTCAGCAGGTCTTTTAGTTCCATCATAATTGCTGGCAACGTGGCCTCTTTTTCCACAGATGAAACAGCTCCCTTCTCGCAGGCGCTTCTGTTTCTCCTCACCGCTCAGGAAAGTAGACTTACATGGTGCAGGTTTGCGAGCCCCAGTTTCCTGGGCTTCTCTCTGGCATGTCAGTTGCACAGACTGCAATATTTCCTCCACTTCCACAGCCAGTTTAATCAATCCTAACAGACTGTTAAAATCTTCTTGGTTCAGGCAGCGTTCTAGAATGGCGGGGTACAAACCATCTTTGTAAAATCCCTTGAGGACATCATCTTGCCACTCAGGCACTTGTGCTGCCAACCTGCGGGACTCCCTGGAGTACTCTCCAACATCGGTTTTTCCTTGCCTCAGTTTTTTCAGTTGGTATCTCGCTTTTTCTTGTAGGTTGGGATCTTTGAAACGTTCTCCCAGTTGATTCATGAAAAGCTGTAGGCCAGCTGTTTCTGGGGCATGTGCATCGCAAAGTTTCGCAACCCAGTTAGCTGCTTCCCCCTTCAGGCTCTGGCTGAGATATCTGATCCTAGCAGCATAGTCTGGGAAGAGGTGTCCATAATCAATCATGTAATTTGAGGCCATGTTAAGGAAAAAAGACAGCTGTTCGCCGCTCCCATTAAAAGAAGCCTTCAGTTCACTAAAAGGCCTGGGGGGGAGTATTGGCAACCCCGGAGGAGCTGGCACCCTGGCAGCCGGTGCTTCTGGCACTCCGGCAGCCGGTGCTGCAGTGTGCTGATCTCTGGCTGGTGTTCTGGCAAGTCGTGGTGCCATCAATCTCCAGTCATGAAGCAGGGCTTTTAGTTGTGAAATTTCTTCATCTTTTCTTTCCACTTCTTCTTTGGCCATAAGTTTCCCCATCAGGTCTAAATCACATGCAGATGAATCCCATCTGATGGCTCGACGGCGTTGTCGCCGGCTCGTATTTCTCTCCCCCCAGGCTCAGGTGTGTCTCCCAGTTGGGGTACCTTCTGGGAGTGAGAATCTAACCTTCGGCTTAGCATCCACAGGCAATTCACGTTCGGTTTGTTTTTTTACCCTCAGGTCATTCTTCATCCATGGGGCAGGGGAGTCCTTCCTCTTCCTCACTTAATTGATGCATTTTGAAAGGATTAGGATTTTGAATCACTCTGTCATGAACTGATTCAAACATGCAGAGACAAACATGCGAAAGCAAGATTTATTCTGGAGCTTAAGCACAGTACAATTGATGTTAGTGATTCAAACTGAGAAAATTCCCAGAGACAGTATATTATAATGCTTTCCGTCAGTCCCACAGAACCATTTAAGGTTGACCTTGTGTCTTCCAACTCCTAAGCGGTTACTAGGATACAATCGGCAGAGAACCTAGATGTTTTGCTGACGGTAAGCTCTGGTATGCTAATACAATGGGCATCTGCGAGCAAGCAGGCTGACTGCATAAACTACATGTTAACAGTATCAAACTACTACATGTGCCATCTGTAAAGTCTCTCCACGCCCATAATGGAGGGGAACCCCAACACCTTCCTCCTCACTCTCCCCCGTCCCATCTCGTTCCCCCTCCTCCTATCTGCCTGAGAGAGTGAATGAGCAAGGCAACACATATGCATACCTTTCCTCCTCACACTCTGCTGTCTCATCCCATCCACCCCACCTCCCTGTCTGCCTGCCGGAGAGAGAGTAGGTGTGGAAGAGAACACACACACATGTGCCTTCCCTCCTTACACTCCTGTTCCATCCTGCCTGCCTGAGAGAGAGAGAGAGAGAGAGAGAGTGAATGAGGGAGCAGTGGTGGAGCTTTGAGTGTGTGGAGGGGGTGGGGCTACAGCACGAGGGGTGTGGCCACTGTGCGCAGGGGCATGAGGGTGTGGCCAGGGTGTGCAGGGGCTGGGACATCCCAGAAACATTGCCTCTCGGGGCAATTGCTCCCCCGCCCCCACATCCTATGCGACTGCGGGCGAGCAAGTGAGCAAAGGAATGTACATGCATGCCTTTCCTCCTTGTGCTCCACTGTCCCATCCTGTCCCCCTGCCTGCCTGCCTGCCTGCTGCCTGGCTAAGAGAAAGAGAGAGTGCACAAGGGGATGCACATGCATGCCTTCCCTCCTCGCTCTCCCCTATCATATCCCATCCCCCACCACCACTTGCTGACCTGAGAGAGAGCGTCAGTGTGGAAGGGAATACATGCATAAACTTTCCCTTCTTGCACTCCCCCTCCCATCTCACTCCTTCCGCCTGTTCCTCCCCTCTTTGTACCCATCCCTTCCCCCTCCCACACCTGGGTGCCTGCCCTGGAGAGTGTATGCGGAAGAGTATATATGTGCATATCTTCCCTCCTCACACTCCTCCATACCATCCTGTCCCCCACCCACCCAACCACCTGCCTGCTTGCCTGAGAGACAGAGAGTGAGTGAGCAAGGGAACACATGTGCTCACCTTCCCTCTTCGCATTCTCTACATGTGTGGGTGAGTAATCGAGGGAAGCAGAGGTAGCAGCGAATAATCCATGGATAATCAAATTTGCAAGGTTCAGACTTGCAAATGTGGAGGGACTGTATTACAAATTCATATTCAATTGCCATTTAAGCTAATTGTGTACATTGAAAGCCTTACTGGAATAAAGCTAAAAAATACCCTCTATGATTTAATGCCCACCTACCTATGGTTCCTGTTTTGAGCTTAGGAGAGAAGAATACTATTGCATTGCATGAATTTTTGAACTCCATTTCTCATTTATCCCACCAACGCCCTCTTCCTTCCTTTCTTTTTTCCTTCTCTCTCTTTCTCCTAATACCATCTTCTTATCATCTCCTTTCTTTAGGTTACTGGTTCCAACATGAATCCCAGAAAATGTCCAGGGTTAAGAGCTTCAAAATTCAATTTCCTGGGAGTTTCCCCAGAGCAAGTGGTTTGGACCTTTTGACCTAAGCCTTGTAATCCCCAACTCTGATGCACAAAAAAAAAAAATCACTAGTTTATGAGTAAAGAACTATCTGGAAAATGAAAACTTATGTTGGTTCTTTTTTTCTGGTGCTCATTTAATTAATAAATAATTTTAGTTTTTGGATTCCCTACTTGTATACTACTGAGTAAACTGAGGATTTTATCCAGATGTTCTGCAGGGTGGCTTCTCTTGTTTGGCTAGGCCATTATTAGCAATGAGTACTCTGAGGAGAATTCAGCCAATGTGTGTGAGGATCCAGAAACTTCTCAGACTATATGCTCAGACTGCCTGCACAAGAGAAGCAAGAGGAAAGAAGACACCTACTCTCAAAGGAAATAGAAATCCCAACTGCTGTTCAGTTCAGTCAGGAAAGATCTCACGTGAATATAAATGTCTACTGACAGCTCCCCATTTTGTTCTGCCTTTGAAGAATTCACCTTCTTCCTCTGCCTTTACTCTCTGCTCCTCTTCTTTTGTCTGTCTTATATTTTCATTTTGTGGAAGTTTGTCTCCTGCTTTCTCTCCATTAATTGAGGTGAAATGTTCTGGAAAACAAAAATGTGAAACTTTCAGTGAAGTAGGTATGCAGGCAGAAGCTATCACACAAGGATGCAGTAGTGTTGCAGGAGCCCAGAGACCACAGAGACCACAGAGCAAGAAAAAGAGTAATTTATTACGCACGGGCTTTTGGCTGGATGTCTCCAAAAGACCAAAAGCCCTGAATTCAAGTTTCACAGCTCTTTTATAGACAAAGTTCACAGCATACACAAAGATCACAGCAAAGATCGCAGGCATGTCTCGGTCCGCCCTCCGGGATCACATATACCACATGCTGTTACTAGCTAATTACCCCCGCACTCAGACCTTGGAACACACCGGCTACTTGACACACAAACAACATCCTAGCTATGTGATACATTGGCTCTCGTGACCTTTTTACCCTTCTTAAATCTTTCTCCATTCCTCTGACCTAAGCCCCCAGCTTCTACTTTATTTCTACTTTATTATTTCTAATTCATACCTATATCATTTCCCCCCTTAAATGCATAATTTCTAAACAATTATAGCATTTCGTGACGTTATATCATAAAACAGCGTCAGGCTGAGTCATCAAAGCATACAGAGCTGCTGTCTTACTGGAAGTAATTTGAAGCATATTACTTATACATTGTATAAAACAAGGAAAGCATATACACAGAAACAGGAATATTAGCACTACTGGCAACAAAATTACAAACAATGCTTTTAGCCAATTCAGGTTTGGTAACCTGCTTCCACCAGCTAACTTCCACCAGCTATCATCCCCTTCATTTATATCCTTTACTACTTCCTGCAGTTTGTTAATTTGTGCTTCTATCGCGTTGCTGTTATCAGACAAGTTGAAACAGCACAATTTCTGATGCTTTTCACATCCTACATGATGGAGAAGGAAGAGATAGTCAACGCCTGCCCGATTTTCCAATACAGCATTCCTTAGTTCCTGCTGTTCTTTGTTAAGCAAGGATAATGCTTTGGAAGTAGCGTTTATACTTTTGGCTAGCGTACAGGCTAATCTATTTATTTCTAGTCCGTCCTCCAAAGCCAATCCTATTATTCCAACCAGGGAGAACGCTAACGCTATTTTCTCCTCGTCCGACCATAAGTGTGATTGGCCGTCACAGTTTTCATCTAGAGGGGCGGCTCTAGCTCTACGGTCTCGCTTCTGAGGCCATGGAGGAAGGACTGTTACCAGATGGCTAAGGCAGCAAGGTTGAGTGTCAGACAGATAGGCTGGTATGTATGACCAGGTTCGAGACCCACAGGTCCAGAACCAGCCATGAGGTAAAAGAACATGACCTTGGTAATAAGATATATTTTGGATCTCCTTGCAGGGAATCAGAGGTCCTGGAACAACCTTTCATTGGCTATAATTACTATGACAATTGATCATGCGCGCGCAGGTAGCATTGGCTCCTGCTACTATAGGAGTTCGTAAAGTGAACTCAGTTAGGGGTAGAGAATTTGAAGTGACCCCCCCAATCTGCGCTGCGAGCATACGATATATCTAAGTGG
Organism: Iguana delicatissima; assembly: GCA_948472985.1. Lineage (NCBI taxonomy): Eukaryota > Metazoa > Chordata > Lepidosauria > Squamata > Iguanidae > Iguana > Iguana delicatissima. The sequence continues at coordinate 61,328 of CAOKZL010002921.1, forward strand.
CTAAAGATTGAACTCTGGTAGTGGGTACTATCCTGGATTTGGCTTGGCTGCCTACACACATGAATTAATGAGTCTATTGGCAGGAACTCCCTGTGGCAAACAGAAATGATCTACCCCGGTTATATTAGCTAGGTGTAACCAATAGTTATCAGCAAAACGTGCGGATGCTATCTCTTCAACCCCTTGAGCATTGCTTACAAATATCATATACATAGAGAATAATAAGAGTAATATAAAATGCATGTTAGTATTACGTCCCTTCCCGGGCTTCCTGGGGTCTGGCTGTATGCAGGGCTGCTGGAATCCTGGACAGCAGCAATAGAGCCTAGCCCCCATCTTCTTTCCTTCTCCAGGTGCAGGCTTAGTTGTATGTGGAATTACCAGCTTCCGGAGTGGTAATAGTATAACTCAGCCTGAATCTCCGTGCCGCTTCTTCAAGGTGAGCTTGAGTGGGTTAGTAGGGTCCCCAGCTACCGACCACCCCCCTTTTGCTCGCTTTACACATGTCCAATGTATCCAAGGTTTTATACCAGCCACCTTTACAGCTGTGGGGGTGGAAAGAATGACAGTTTTTGGTCCTTTCCACCAGGGAGTCAATGGATCAGATCTCCAATCCTTAACCCAAACCTCATCCCCTGGCTGGAAAGGGTGAACCTCAGTGATAGGGATGGGGAACCTATTTTCTATTGCATGACCGCGCTGCGACTGCAAAGCTTTACCTAGTGCCTGCACTTCTTGCTGTAGACTGACATTTCCTAGTTCCTGAATGTCCCCCCTTAACCCCGAAAGGATCTGAGGGGGTCTCCCGTACATTAATTCGAAGGGGGACAGTTTGGTGACTCCGTGAGGAGTGCACCGAATTCTAAACAGAGCCAAGGGCAACACCTCCACCCATTTTAATTTTGTTTCTTGACATAGTTTGGCCAGATGTGATTTGAGAGTCCGATTCATTCTTTCTACTTGCCCGGAACTCTGGGGCCGGTATGCACAATGCAGCTTCCACTGGATACCAAGCAGCCGATTTACTCCTTGCAACACCTTGTCGAGGAAGCTGGGGCCATTGTCGGATCCGACAGATAAAGGCAACCCGTGCCTCGGTATTACGTCTTTTAGCAGAGCCCGGCTTACTTCCCTCGCCTTCTCTGTCCGCGTGGGGTATGCTTCCACCCATCCGGTGAAAGTACAGACAAAAACCAACAGATATCGATAGTGTCCCGCTCTGGGCATCTCCGTGGAGTCCACTACCAGCGCTTCAAATGGTAGGGCCCCATGTGTTTGAACTCCTGGAGGGGGTGCCTTCCCTTGTCTGGGGTTGTTTCTTGTGCACTCCAGGCATCGCACTGAGGCTGAGTTGGTCAAGGCATGGAGTCTGTTGATGAACACCTGTTTCTGTAGCAATGCGGCCAGAGCGCTCTTCCCTAGATGGGTGGCTCTGTGGGCTGCCTGCACAACCTTCCAAGACAACTGTTGGGGTATGAAGATCCGGCCATCAGGCAATTCCCACCAGCCTTGGGGGGTCTTTTGAGCCCTCATGGGCCCCTGTGCCATCTGATCTTCCCCACTGCTGTACCTTGATAGGGGAAGGGAATGGTCGGTGAGTAAAGGGGTCTCACCGACTGACACATGAGGAATAAAACAGCACACGCATGTGTCACTGGCTGGTATCACCGGACGATCACGGTCAATAGCCAGAACCGCAGCAACCAATCACCGCACAACAGTCACACATTCGCACACACAGTCCCTGCCTCCCACCGTCCCATACCACAAAGCGGAACAGTTTCCTTAGTGCTTTTACGGCTAAGTACTCTTGTCCACTTGGGAGGTGATCAGGCTCCCCTTCCACCTTGAAGCGAGTGGGGCGTCTGGCCTCTAACCAGATTCTACTTGCCTAGGTTTTTTGACAGCTCAGCGGACCACAAACCACTTCTCCGAAGATGATGATTGCCAAAGCGAACACAGAGGAAATTTTCAGTGGAGGCAGGGCTCAGTTTCTATACTCTGCTTCCAGGAGGAAGGTTCCCTCGGTTCAGTGCTTACCGTTTGGGCGCCCCTAGTGCAGGCTCCCCCGTTCTGGTAAAAGGAGGTAGCCGGTGGGCCCAACGTGGGGCTCGTGCGCCAAGCCCCCCGCCCGGTAAGAGCAGGCAAAACGCCACCTCGGTGTCTCAGTGCCTGCAGCGATCCAAGTCACGGCACCATTTATGTTGCAGGAGCCCAGAGACCACAGAGACCACAGAGCAAGAAAAAGAGTAATTTATTACGCACGGGCTTTTGGCTGGATGTCTCCAAAAGACCAAAAGCCCTGAATTCAAGTTTCACAGCTCTTTTATAGACAAAGTTCACAGCATACACAAAGATCGCAGGCGTGTCTCGGTCCCCCCTCCGGGGTCACAAATACCACATGCTGTTACTAGCTAATTACCCCCGCACTCAGACCTCGGAACACACTGGCTACATGACACACAAACAACATCCTAGCTACGTGATACATTGGCTCTCGTGACCTTTTTACCCTTCTTAAATCTTTCTCTGTTCCTCTGACGTAAGCCCCCAGCTTCTACTTTATTTCTACTTTATTATTTCTAATTCGTATCTATATCAGTAGAACTTTATTCTAATTGTGTCTTGCATATGTTGTCCCAGTCACTGTGCAGGTTGGCTTCTTCTATGCCCATTTTCAGATGGGGTGCTGGAAGGAGGATTCATAAGACATGGATGGTTGGTAGGGGTCAGCAGTGCTAGGGAGGTATGGATACAAGGGAGTAGAGTGGTTGTTAGTGTTGCTGCATTTTGCGTTTTATGTTAGCACTGCTATTTCCTTCTCAGCATGTCTGCTGGGAATGCACAGAATCCCAAAAACTATACAATCTTGACATGGTGGACCTGTCAGACTGCTCTGCTAAATGGTTAAATCACAGAGTAGTACAGTGTTCTCATAGAAATAGGTTATCACCCAGTGCTATCACTGTTGAATTCCAAAAATGAATAACATGTTTCTAATAACAAACTATATTTGTCGCCTGTTGGAATGGAGATGCATGCAGGCTTTATGCTAATCCTTTTCCTTTCGAAATATGACATGGAAGATGCTGAAAGAAAGGAGCCAGCCATGACTCCATGTCAACATCATCTGCTGCAGCCCTGAAGGGGAAAAAAACCATGGAACTTGCTATACAGTATGAGTTCAGTTTCATTTTGGAAAATAAAAACACCTGGGTTTTGGCTCAGTTGCTGGAAAGCTATTAGCAGGAAAGCAAGTGACAGCAGTTCAAGGTTAGAGAAATCCAGACAAGACCCTCAGGGCACCACAGCATCCTGGCGCCTCGTAGACTTTAACTGTTAATTTGCTGAACACTCACACAACCAAGCCCCACAGCCTTCTTTATATAGCAGCTAAGTGAAAGCTATTAGTATCTTAAAATACTTGCAGAAATCAGAGGGAAATGGTATTTCTGGAGGTCTATTACTCAGTGTACTTTCATGTGTGCCAAAGTTTGCTGGCATGGCCTGAAGTTTGATAGTGAACATGTGGACAGCTGTAGCAACATGGAGGTTCACTTACAGCAGTGAACTGAAGCAGCTTGTGCCAAGAATGTTTGATTAGGAAAAGAAAAGAATATTGCAAAGAGAGCTATGCCTGTGTTTTTCTCAAAGAGAAGCCGCAGAAATATAGTGTTAACCATAACCACAACTATATACTGATTCAGAAGAAATATGCTGGACAAAATATGCATATGTTAAAGAAATAACCTCTGTCCAAAGTGAAGAATTAGAATTTATCATATATGGAAGAATTTGTTACCCCAAAATGTGGGTGACACAGGGGTCCACCCATGATACGAGTACCCCCGTGAAACAGTGGGGAATATTAATTCAAGAGGAGGCCTGCAAGAAGGGGGTACTCCTACAAGATCTTTTACACCTATATTTACCAGTACTAGTACATTTTAACTAGCCAGAGATCTAAATGTAAGCTTAATTCTTTTATTGGGGGAAATGCAGTCACGCATGCAAGATCCAAGCAGTCACACAATCACACAAGGCTAACTGAAGGAAAAGGGAGGAAAGTGAAGTGGGTTATATTTACCAATCCAAAAGAGCAGGAAGGAAAATAGTGTTGTGGCTTAGATGCAAGACTAAGGACATTGCACAATCAACAATCAGAGTAGCAGAGTGGTGACCAGCAGTGTACTGCAAGTAGACTAGCCAAAAACTGGGGTTTAAATACCCTGTTTCTGTGTGGAGGGCTAGGGTATTAATGGCTCTCTGGCAGAATAAACAATGGAATCCAGGGAGGGAGTGGACAATGAGATCTGGAATGGGCTAATGGTCTTGGTGTTAGATGACAAAGGGCTAATGGCAGTCCTCATAGCTGAGTAATTGCCAGACAAGTTCAGGGACAAAAGGGAGATTTGTTTGGTCAGACGGGAAGGAGTTAAGACAATCAGCTGTCTTGTGGGAATCTTCCAGATGTTATTATCTCTAGGAGGTTGAGTTATTGGAGGATAACTGCAAGCCCATCATCAGTGAAGTTTCCTGGTGATTTCTTGATTATGACCTAGCTGCACCTGAGGATCTCTTCTGACCTAATTTGGAACATAACTGTTTGGCCAGTCTTTTCCTCTTATCTAACATAGCCATTCAGTCATAGCAGGATATGTTTTATATTTATGCCAATTAATTTATTCTGCCAATTAAACCATATTTCTCCAATTAGACTATATCAAAGTGTGGGAGTGTGCAAGCCGGTAACAAAATCAAAGGTGCATCTTGCACTACCATTGCTACACCCACTGTATCAAGCAAGTTCTAGAATGCTGGATGAAGCCATTCTAACATATTTTAGCAAATCTTTTAAATTATCTTTCATTTAAAGTGTTTAAACGGTATGGAAGTGAAAGGAAGTGGAAAGGACCACAAGAACCATCTAGTCCAGCCCCTTGCCATACACAAGTAAAGCACTCCTGAGAGATGGCAATCCAACCTCTTTCTAAAGATCTTCAAAGAAGGACACCCCACCATCCTCCAAAGCAATCTATTCCACTGTTATCTAGCTTTCACAGTCAAGATGTTCTTTCTAAGGTTTAAATGGAATCTATTTTCTTGTGGTTGGAATCCATTAGTTTGTGTTCTACTCTCTGGAGCAGCAGAAAATAAGCTCGCTCTATCTCTTTCTTTCTTTCTTTCTTTCTTTCTTTCTTTCTTTCTTTCTTTCTTTCTTTATTAAAATTCCATAAAAACTAAAATTTATGTATCATATGTTGTTTACATTATTACCTATCGTATACCATTCTTACATAACTTTACTATTATTATTATTATTTTCTGTACAATATTAAATATTCCTTAATATATTGTTTAATAAACCCCTCCTCCCCTCCCTCTCTATCCTGCCCCCCATATTAACAATACATTATATATTGGCAATATATTTTTGCCATCAATTTATCCTTCCTCTTCCCTTCTCTATTCTATGTCACTTCCCCCTCCCCCCTCTAGCCTTCCTTTCCTTATTATGCGTTTTTACCCCTCCAATCTCTTTTTTTTTGTTTCTTATTCTAAACCTCCTTAGTGTGAAATCTCTTTTTTTTATTGTAATCTACCTTAATTTTCCTACTCCATCTATTTTCTCGCCTTAATATAAGTGTTACCCTTTCGATCCTTTATTCAGTTCTGTACCTTCATCTCACTTCTCTTTCACCCATCTTATAATTTCCTTCCATTGCTTTTTGAATTGTTGAATTACCTTTCAGCATGTTGGACAGTTTTTCCATTTCAATAGTATCCATCACTCTAATCTTCCATTCTTCTTGGGAGGATTCTATTCCTTCTTTCCAGTGCTTTGCATAATTCAATCTTGCTGCTGTTATTAAATTTAATAATATTTTCCTTTTTGTCCTCATTTGGCTGTTCCTCATGATCATGTTTAGTAAATATGTTTCCAGAATCATCTCAAATTTAATATCAAGCAACTTAGTAATACTACTGTGAATCTTTTTCCAATATTTTTTTGCTATAGGGCATGTTGTTTTTCCACATTTCCAACATTGACCATTCCCTTTTCGTGTTATCTTCATTAATTTTTGAGGGATCATATACCACCGATGCACTGACTTATAAAAATTCTGTCTTAAACTCAAGCTTTGAGTAAACTTTATGTCTTCGCTCCATGCTCTTTCCATTTTTCCAACTCTATGTTATGACTGATATTTTGGGCCTACTTTACCATATATTCCTTGACTCTTTCCTGCTCTAACTCTCTTCCAGTAGAAGTCTATGTTTTTGAGATTGTTTTTTTTCCCATTTTTCATTAGGATTTCATCTAATTTGTTCTCTTCTGACTCTATCCCTGTGGTTTTTATATCCACTTCGAATCTTTCTTTTATTTGTCGATATGGGAACCAATTCAATTTGATGTTCTGCTCTTTTAGTTCTTCTCTAGTCTTTAACGCTGGTACTCTTCCTTCCCATCTTATTAGATCCTTATATCTTAGTATTCCTTCTAGTTCTGGTTCTGATATTCTGAAGGCTTCTTGAGGTGATGTCCGTGTTGGCAATTTACTATAAAATTTTTTGTTGATAGTCTGCCACATTCTAATTAGCGTTCTTTTCACATAATGATCTCTATATTCTCTATCTTCCTCTGCTTTGTTATAGCAGAGGTAACCATGCCAACCAAAATTAACATTAAATCCTTCTAATAGTTTATGATTTTTCAATTGAATCCAATCTTTAATCCATTCTAGGCAGCATGTTTGATAGTATACTTTCAGGTGTGGCAGTCCAGAATCCTCCTCTTTCCTTACTGTCTTGAAGTATTTTCATTTTTATTCTTGGTTTCCTTCCTGCCCATATAAATTTTGATAGTTCTTTGTTCCAGCTTATAAATGTTTTTTATTATTAATTATTGGAAGATTTTGGAACAGGAACATAATTTTGGAAGTACAGTCATCTTTATTGTATTTATCCGGCCTAGTAATGAGAGGTTGAGTTTATTCCATTTCTGTAAATCTATTTTAATTTGATTCCAGGTTTTTTGATAATTATTATCATAAAGTTCTGAATTTTTCTTTGTGGTATAAATTCCTAAATACTTAAGTTTTTTATCTATACTGAATTCCAAGAACTCTTTCAGCTCTTCCTCTTCTTTTTTTGTCAGATTCATTGTCAATAATGATGATTTATTCTTATTAATCCTAAAGCCAGCGACTTGGCCATATTCCTTCAATTCTCCTAACAATCTGGGGAGAGTATCTTTTAGTTCTTCCAAGAACACAGCCATGTCGTCCACAAAAGCTTTTATTTTATATTCATTCTTCTTAATTTTTATCCCTCTTATCTGGTTTGACTCTCTGATTTTGTTATTCAGTATTTCCAGTGTCATAATAAAGAGAAGAGGCAAAAGTGGGCAACCTTGTTTAACCCCCTTAGATATCTCAAATTGATTGGATCTTTCCCCATTAATTATCAAATTTGCTTTCTGATCTCTGTAGATGATATCTATCCATTCTTTAAACTTTCCTCCACATCCATATTCTTCTATAATATTTTTCATAAACTTCCAGGAGATGTTATCAAAGGCCTTCTCTGCATCTAGGAATGCCATTGAAAACTTCTTTCCTGGGTTTTTGTCATAGTATTCTATACAATTGATAACTGTCCTTATATTTTGTTTGAGACTTCTTCCAGGTAAAAAACCTGTTTGGTCCTCCTGAATGTAATCTTGGAGCGTCTTTTTCAATCTTTTACTTAATATTGCTGTAAAAATTTTGTAATCAGTGTTCGATAATGAATTTGGGCTATAATTCCTGACATCTTTAGTATCTTTACCTTCTTTGAGGATCAGAATGATATTTGAGTCTCCCCAGGTACTAGGTCTTCCTTGTGATGTTGGTGCTTTTAACATATAATAATATGGTGTTACCAATTCATCTTGTAGTTTCTTATAGTAAGTTGCTGTAAATCCATCAGAGCTTGGGGATTTCCCCTCTTTCAATTCTTTAATTGCTTCTGTGACCTCGCTCATTGTAATTGGAGAATTCAGATATTTATGATGTTCTTCCAAAATCTTATTAATTTTTTTGCTTTTTTAAATATACCTCAATTCGATTTTTTTGTTGAGGGGTTATTGCTTTCTCTGAAAATAACTTCTCATAATAAACAAATGTCTGCATAATTTTCTCCTGTTCTGTAATTGAATTCTTTCTTTTTTTTACTTCTGTAATTATGTTTCTTTCCCTCTTTTTCTACAACCTATAGGAAAGCCACTTCCCAATTTTATTAGCATATTCAAACTGATAACATTTCAAATACACCAATTTCCTTTCTATTTCCTCTGTTGTCAATTGGGAAATTTCTTTTTGAATTATTTTAATTTCATAATTTATTCTTTTCTTATCCACATTTCCCTTTAATTCCTCTTGTGTTGTTTTTTTTTGCAGCTCTAATGACAGTTTTCTAAATTTTTCCTCTTTTTTTGTAAGTATTGCTGCTATAAGAAGAAGCCTCATATTACTGCTTTGCTTGTATCCCAGATGATACTCTTTTTCGTTCCTTCTTTAATGTTTTGTCAAAAAAGAATTTTAAAGTCTCCTTTGCCTTTTTTAAAAATTCTTCATCTTTTAAGAGGTTATCATTTAATCTCCAATTGAACTGTTTTTTTATTTCTTTGAAAGTCAAAGATACCGGTTTATGGTCGGACAATAATTTTGGGAGTATTTCTGCTTTTTTAATTTCTTTTAATAAATTCTTAGACACTAAAATCGTATCTATTCTTGTTAATGATTGATGTACATCTGAGAAGAATGTATAGTCTTTATCCATTGGATGAAGAAGTCTCCAAGACTCTACTAATGTTAAGTTTTGTGTCATTTCAAAAAATGCCTTTGGCAATCTCCCCTGAGCTTTCCTCTTATTTTTCTTTATTGTTTGTTTATCTTTTTCTGTACCCAGTACTCCATTCCAGTCTCCAGTCAAGATCAAATTCTCGTATTCATATTCTTGAATCAAATCATCTAATTTTTTTTATAGAATTCCTCTTTTTTTTCGTTAGGTGCATATATTTCAACAAATAATGTTTTCTCCTTATTGATCTGAATCTCTATTCCAATGATCCTTCCCTCTTCATCTTTGAATATTAGTTTTGCTGGAATCTTTTTGTGAACATATACTACCACTCCTCTTTTTTTCTTTTAGTAAAGTGCCATAAAACATTCTCCTAATTTTCTGTTCTTCAAATATTTCTCATTTTTCTTATCTATATGAGTTTCCTGAAGGCATATTATTTCCCCTTTTGTCTTCTCTAACTGATGAAAGACCTGCCTTCTTTTGTATTGTGAATTTATACCGTGAATGTTCCAGGTTATTATCTTCATCCTACCTTTCTTATTCCTTACTCTTCTCTTAGTTCAAGGTCTCTCTAATAGTTCTCCCTCTTCTCTTCTTAAGTCCTTTTCTTGGTCTGGTAAGTTTACGGTGTCCACTCTTCTTTCTTGTTCTTTTTCTATTGAGTACCAAATTCTTTTTTGTACTTATGATTTTTTATCACTCTGTTTTCCTTTCTTCTCTTCTGTCCATATGCTCTTCTTGCATATATTTTTTATAAAACTCTTTTGCTTGGTCTATTGTCATAATTTTTTGTGGTTTGTCTCTAAAGTAGAAGAAGATCCCTTCTGAGATCTCCCACCTATATCTTATGTTTAATCTTTGTCTTGTTAGGAAAGAGTACTCTCTTCTCTGTCACAGTAATGCTGCTGGTATGTCTTGAAATATCTTTATTTCTTTATCTTCTATCATCAATTTTTCTCTGTAGCTCTGTTCCAATATAAGATCCTTTGTCTTCTCTCTAGTGAAGTAAACAACTATGTCTTGTGGTAATTGTTTCTTTTTAGCAATTGGTGAATCCACCCAGAACATTTTATCTATCTCTAATTCAAATTTCCCCACTCTTTGTCCTAAAAATGTAGCCAACATTTCTGTTACTCTGTCATACAAATTTTCTCCTGTTTGTTCCAGTAGTCCTCTTATTTTCACACATTTATTTCTATATTTTAATTCTAATTTCCACAGTGCCTTGCCTTCTTTTTGTTGTTCTCTTCTCAAGTTCTTAGTTTCTGACTCTATTTCTTGTGTCTTTCCTTGTAATAACTCTACCTTTTTAGCTATGATTGTCAAATCTTGTGTTAATTTTTTGAAGTTTTGATTTACATTTTCCATTTTTTTTGAAATCTTGTTTTATTTCTGTTTGAATTTCTTTAAGATCTTCCTTTAATTCACTTCTTAAATTTGAATTTTTTCCACAAATATTATAATATTCAGACAGCATGCTTTATCTTCTACATGACAACTTTATATTAAGAAAAGGCCATCATACCACATCTCAGTCTTTTCTTCTCTAGGGTAAACATACCCAACTCCCTAAACATTCTCATAAAGGGTGGTTTTCAGATCTTTGATTATCTTGGTTGTCTTTCTCTGGACAGATTCCACCTTGCAGATATCCTTCTTGAACTGTCATGCCCAGACACAATATTCCAGGTGAGGTCTGACCAAAGCAGAAGAGAGTGGCACTTCTACTTGATTTGATCTGGACACTGTACTCCTGTTGATACAGTCTAGAATTACTTTGGCTTTTAGGCTGCCATATTGCACTGTTTGTTACCCTACTGGCATACCCTATCCCAGGGACTATAAAATTGATATTAAATATGCCCGCCATGCCAGAGAGGTTGCCTGAATGGGTATGTAGACAAGGAGGTTTGTTAAAACACGAGGGGAAAACTGCCACCAGTCAGTGCTGACTGTGAAAGGTGCATCCAAGCCTCACACTCAAGGCCTGCCCAGCCTGACACCTCTTTGTGATCAGAACTGAACAGCCAAAGAGATCTCTGAATCAAGCCAGGGCCAGGACAAATGGGTCTGCCTCAGTTTTCCCTCTCTGAGAACACAGTCCCTTCCTCACTCTTGTCCCCCCTTGGCTTCTTCCTTTCAGGACTCTCCCCCTTTACTGCCTCCCCTAAATCTGCCCTTCTCCCAGATGTAAGGATCAGCAGTGATTTATATTTTCCAGGACTGTGGTAATCTTGGCACTAGGGTCAAGATGATAGTATTGGTAGCGTGTATATTCCAGAATTCAAAATAAGACTCTGTGACACAGTTTTAAGGAACACAGAACTTTAAACATTTATTGTAACACTGTTGCTTTAAATGTGTCTTGTATCTAAATGTTTACAAACAGCACATCATTCTTCTCTCTCTTTCAGTTCATTCACTATCTCTTGTACACCCAATTTCTCAGTTCTCTCTCCTGCAGAGGTCTTCAAATCTCCAACCTCTCCAAACACACCACAAATCACACTCCTCTACAAACACACACCAGACAGTTAAAATCCATTATTTTTCCCCTCTTTTCACCAGCCCCTTCCCTGGGCTGTCCAGGGTTCCATTTCACCAGCCAATCAGCTTAAACACTCTCAGTTGCTAAGGAGGCTCTGTTGTCAAGACCCCATCAGGTTTGTCACAAGGTTGAACGACTGAAAATAGGTCAGGCCAGGAAAATCCCCAATCACGTTCCCCTAGGGGACCTCAGACTAAACACGTCTGCACAAACAAAAGGTTTTCAGCCGACCTGAGTGGATTATTGGGTTTTTCCCAGGTTGAACAACTCCAACGCTAATAAACCCTGCACTGCATCTGCATAAGCCAATCGTGCAAACAACCAAGTTACTATTGTGCAGCATTTCTCCCTTTGTTTTGGCCATTGTTCTTCCCAAGAGAGGGCCTACCCTTGAGGTACGTTCTGCCCTATAAGTAGTCAAAGTTTTGGAAGGTCTCTTTGAAGAACTCCCCGCCACGCTAGCAGACTGGCACTCTTTTAGTCGAGTGATCCCTTCAGCTGCCTCTCTTCACTGAGCTCCGTTCGTCTCGCCACTTCCCAGACTGAAGACTTCAGGATAGGTGCAGTATCACCATCTTTACACCCTCTCCACTGAATCCCCTATCCATTTTCACTTTTTTCCTTTCTTAATAGGCCTTGTGTGAGTGAGTGTGTTGGTGCGTGAGAACACATTTATTAATAAAATCCATTTATTGGTATGATTGTTTGGCTTTTCACTTGGTTTGAACCCGTAAAAATCCTGCTGCATTACCCTGCCCCTCGTTTGGCTACAGCCAGTGTTCCACTAATTTCTCTCAACTTTGCATTTTTGGAGCAAATCACAGTGTCCCCCAGGGGACCCCCAGAAGCCAGGATAACATGTTGATATACAAATAAAATAAATTAATACAAAATGCAAAAACAATACAGCTCAACAAATACATAAAAACAGTAGACCTGCTCTTTTTTTAAATTAAACATTAACACAAAATGTATAAACACCAATAGACAATGCAAAATCAAACTAGTCCAAGAAAAACAAGGGGAAAAAGCACTACAAGCAACACCTATATGACAATAAATCTTAATTAATTAAACTATTAATAAACAAAAGCTAAACTAACAAACTTAAATTTAACTTAAGTTTAAACATAAATTTTAAAAAACAGTTGATTCCACCCTTGTTGCAAACAGTTCTTCGTAAATACTTGTACTTAACTTTCTTAAGTCATTGGCTATATTCCAAGTATTTTTGTTCCTAATATTATTTATAGCTGTAAACACAAAGAAGAAAAAATTTAATCAGTTAAGTTGTAATCAGAAAAGTAAAGTATCATTAATAGTAATAAACTAATAATGTAAATCTGTTATTATAAAGTAAATTGTTCTAATTATTCTTATAACCAAACTAATAAAATCATATTCATTAAACCAAAAATAATTTCAATAGTGTAATACCACACAGTAATCAAAGTAGTAATTAGTTCTTTAAAAACAATTAGTAATTTTAGAACAGTTAATTTGCTATAGTTAGCTATAGAATATATTTTTAAAAGGCAACCAATTTAATTGAACTTATATTTTCGTATTACCTTTCTCGTTTAAGTATTTACCAAAATATAAAAATTTACCCTTAAATCTTAGGAAAGTTTTAAACCCTATTGTCATCAAGTCACCTTAATTCTTTCTTAAGTAATTAATTACACCTTTCCATACTGAAATAAATTTGTCTTCTGTTTGGCCCCTTAATCTGGATGTAAGTTTATCCATTTCCATTGTTTCCATCAATTTGACACCAAATTGGGAGGGGTTGCTAATACACCAGAGGACAGGATCAAAATTCAAAATGACCTGGATAGATTGGAGAGCTGGGCCATGGCTAACAAAATAAAATTCAACAAAGAGAAGTGTAAGGTCCTACACTTAGGTAGAAAAAATGGAATGCAGAAATATAGGATTGGGACACATGGCTGGATAGCAGTACGTGTGAAAGGGATCTAGGAGTCTTCATAGACCACAAGGTGAACATGAGTCAGCAATGTGATGCGGCAGCCAAGAAAGCCAATGCAATTCTCGGCTGCATCAATAGGAGTATGGTGTCTAGATCGAGGGAGGTACTGGTATCACTCTACTCTGCTTTGGTTAGATCTCATCTTGAGTACTGTGTCCAGTTCTGGGCACCCCAATTCAAGAAGGACATGGTCAAGCTGCAGCAAGTCCAGAGGAGGGTGAGCAAAATGATGAGGGGCCTGGAAGCCATGCCCTATGAGGATAGACTTAAAGAGCTGGGTATGTTTAGTCTACAAAAGAGAAGGTTGAGAGGGGACATGATAGCCGTGTTTAAATATTTGAAGGGATGTCATGTCGAGGAGGGAGTGGGCTTGTTTTCTCCTGCTCTTGAGACCAGAACAAGGAGCAATGGATTCAAGCTGCAGGAAAGGAGATTCCACCTGAACCTTAGGAAGAACTTTCTGACTGTCAGGGCTGTCCAGCAGTGGAATATGCTGCCTCAGAGTGTAGTGAAGTCTCCTTCTTTGGAAGTTTTTAAGCGGAGGCTGGATGGCCATCTGTTGGGAGTGCTTTGAGGGTGTTCCTGCATGGCAGGGGGTTGGACTGGATGGCCCGTGTGGTCTCTTCCAAGTCTACATTTCTATGATTCTATGATTCTATCAGTCTGTTAAACCATTCAGGAATTGGTGGAGTCTACATTTTTTCCAGTACTTTGCATATGCGAATCTCACTGCCAACGACATATGTTTCAACAATTTCTGTTATTGTTTATTAATTGCAGTGTTTTCTTCCCAAATTCCTAAGAAGACTGACTCCCAACTCTTACAAATTTGACATTTCAAGATTTTTTGCATCATATTCTGTATTTTCATCCAATATTGCTTGTGATACAAAGATCCAACTTGCTCTTGGCATTTCTGAAATTTACTGTTTATATCTTTTTGTATCTTTGCAAGTATTTCTGGCATATGATACAAACCATCATTTTGCGGTAATTTTCTTGGAGGCCATAGCAAAATACATTTCTAAGTTCTTTTGTTCATAACCTTTCTCATTGATTTATATGTATATTGTATCAAAAATTTCTGGCCCAACTAACCATGTATTTCTTAACCTGTTCATCTTCCATCTCTATTTTCAACATAAATTTATAAAACTTAGCAACCAACTGTTCATCATTAGTACATAACAATAATTCAAACTCTGATTTATTCTTTTCAAAATCTTTTGTTCTTTTTATCTTCAATAAATCTTAAATGGAATTGTCTATGTGGGAGCCATTGCACATTAGAACCTTTCTCCTGTAGTTGCTGTAATGATTTCATGACATAATCTTTATCTGTCTTCTTTAATAAATCATAGTATGTTAGCCAACGCTGATCAATTCTCATTTCTGTTCTATAAAAGGCTTCTTGTGGAGAAACTCAGACAGGTATTCTGGGACATAGTTTCAATTTATATTTATTCCATAGTATCAGTACAGCACGTCTACTGCTATGATGATTAAAGGCCACATTGACCTTAGCTTTATCATATCATAAGTTTATGTGCCATCCAAATCATAGGTCATGTCCTTCTAAGTTCAAAAGTTTATTATCTCTTAATGTAATCAATTTTTTGATCTAAGTCATACATGATGCTTTCACAGCATTTTTAAATTTTTAAATTTGGTAATCCAAGACCTCCCTGTTCTTTTGAATCTTGTAGGACTCTAAATCTTACTCTGCCCCCCTCCAAACAAATGTTAAAAAATCTTTTTACCATTGCTTGAATGGTGTTTCTTTAGTCAGAACTGGGATCATTTGAAAAAGAAATATCATTGTACAAAGGACATTCATCTTTATTGTTGAAATTCTCCCCAATAATGACAAATTCAGTTTTTGCCTTTTTTCAAATCATTTTTAATCTCTCTCAAAGTCTTCACATAGTTATTTTCATATAATTGGCTAGATATATAAATACCTATATATTTAACTTTTTTTTCAATTTTAAAACCAGTTGTTAATTATGATTCATTCTTATCATGCATATTCATATTTTTGGTCAGTACTTTGGTCTTTTCCTTGTTTATCTTCAAACCAGCTAAGTTTCCAAATTCTTTCATTTTTTCCTGTAACCAATGTCAATTCTAATGGACCGTAACCACCACATAATCTGCATAAGCTCTTAATTTAAATTTTCCTTTCCAAATTTTAATTCCCATTATTTTGACATCTTTTCACTTCTTTTCAATTCAATACTTCCATTGCCAAGATGAATAAATGAAGAGACAATGGACATCCTTTTCTTGTTCCTTTCTGAATTGAAAATGACTTAGTCAACTCTCCTTTGATGATTATTGTTGTTAGTTAGTTTGAATATATAGGTTTAATCCAACTCAAACTTTTAGGACCAAAATTCATAAATTCATAAATTCCATAACTTTAAAAACAAATTGCCAGTTCAGATTGTCAAATGCTTTTTCTGCATCAAGAAAGAGTAATGTCTCTTGTTTTTCATAATGACTTTCGAAATACTTAAGTACATCCAACACTATTCTAATATTATCCTTCATTTGTCATCCAGGTAAGACTCCACCTTGGTTTATATACTTATACTGTAAAGTCTTCATTCTTTCAGCTAAAACCAAAGCAAATATCTTATAGTCAGTATTCAGCAATGAAACTGGTCTATAATTATTCAGTAAATTTGGATCTTGTCCTTATTTTGGGATCAATGTAATATTGGCTTCATTCTATCTCCACCATCATCAACATCACCAGTTGATTTCTCATTAGTCTCATTTTTTAAAAAATTTTCTCATTTTCCAGCAATCTTTTTAAGTCATCTTATTTTTAATTTCATCTAATTGTGTTTTCTCCATTTGTTTCCTCTTAAGTTCTTTGTTCAGTCAAATAAAGTGTCCTCTCATGAATGAATGACTTGCATCCCAAAAAATAATGTTTGTTCCTTTGTTTAAATTTCTTTCAAAAAATGCTTTAATGTCATTCCTCATTTTCAGGAATACTTCTACTTTATTCATCAAAGATTCATTTAATCTCCATCTAAATTCTTTATTAGTTATTCTGATAGTCATCATCACAGGATTATCGTCAGAAACAGTCTTTGCTAAGATTTCAACCTTATAAATCTTATCGGTCCATGCTTTAGATACCCATATCATATCTAATGTCTGTCAGAAAAGAAGGTGTAATCTTTCTCATTGGAATGCTTAAGCCTCCATATGTCCACAATCTGTAAATTATCCATCATATCAAAGAACTCACTTAGTAGACAATTTATGACCTCTTAACTTCCTTAGAAGAGAATCTATCAATTTGTGGAGATACCACCGCAATCCAATCCCCAATTAGACACCACTTATCATCAGACATAGCAATCAAGACAGCATTCAGTTTTTTACATTAACTTTATTGTCTGTAAGGTTGGAACATAAACTCCCAACACCAAAATTTTCTCTATATTGACAGTAATTTCATCTCCTACAAATCTACCTTCATTATCTACAACTATTAATTTTGGGGATAGCTTAGGTCTTACACATAACACCACTCCATTTTTTTTTTTTAGATTGTCCGGCAGAAAAAAACTTAGAATCATAGATTCATAGAATAATAGAGTTGGAAGAGACCCCAGGGGCCACCCAGTCCAACCCCCTGCTATGCTGGAATACACATCAAAGTATCCATCCAGCCTCTGTTTAAAAACCTCCAAAGAAGAAGACTCCACCACACTCCCAGGCAGCATATTCCACTGCTGAACAGCTCTGACCATCAGGGAGTTCTTCCTGAGGTTCAAGTGGAATCTCCTTCCCTGTAGTTTGAATCCATTCCTCCTTGTCTTATTCTTTGGAACAGTGGAAAACAAGCCTGTTTCTTCCTCCATGTGACATCCTTTCAGATATTTAAACATGGTTATCATGTTCCCTCTTAACTGTCTCTTCTGTAGACTAAACACACTCAGCTCCCTGAGCTGCCCCTCATAGGGCATGGCTTCCAGACCCTTCACCATTTTGGTTGCCCTCCTCTGGAAACATTCCAGCTTGTCAATATCCTTCTTGAATTGAGGTGCCCAGAACTGGACATGGTATTTCAAATGAGGCCTAACCAATGCAGAATAGAGTGGTACCATTACTTCCCTTGATCTAGACACCATACTCCTATTGATGCAACCAAGAATTGCATTTCTTGGCTGCTGCATCACGCTGGTGACTCATGTTCGGCTTGTGATCTACCAAGACTCCTAGATTCCTTTCACAAGTACTGCTATCCAGCCACATGTCCCCCATCCTATATTTGTGCATTCCATTTTTTCTGCCTAAGCGTAGGGCCTTACATTTCTCTTTGTTGGAATTCATCTTGTTACCTTTGGCCCAGCTCTCCAATCTGACAAGGTCATTTTGAATTTTGATCTTGTCCTCTGTTAGCCTATTTTCTGGGGGAAATTAGTCAAAAGCACAAGCTAGCAATACGAGAGGCAGGACAATATACCCGAATCTTTTACCAAATGTCTACGGGGTCAGGCCAAGCCAAGAAGCACACCACGTTATAAGAATAATTGTGATCTTTATTAAAATACAGACAAACAGTGTATGCAACACAATCACACAGAGAACTAGAGAAAATAAAGGTTTGAGTGGAACAGAGAGAATTTTAAGAGGGATTGTTGATTTGGATGATACTACACCTGTCCTGAAGCCCAGGTAGATCACTGAGAAAGTTCGAAGGTGCGTAGTCTCAGTACGTGGGACTGAGAGGACAGCTCACCAAGCACAGCGGTGGCAAGGTGGGATGGAAATCGGGAGTGATCTGAGGAAGGTCTCGGAATCAGGAGCTTTTATAGGGAGAAATGTGAACACAGGCTATTCCGTACTTGGAGAAAACAATGAGTTTGGGACTGGAGACAAAGCCTCCAAAAGGTCAGAATGATTGAATTAAGTCTGAATTGACAAGGAGGTAGCCAGTATGCAAATGCAAGGTGCTTGACAGTTGAGAGTTCAACTTACCAAGTTGCCTGCTCGGGGCAGGGAGTTCTTTTGTGAGTTGCGTGCATACATAATTGCGCACTTGCCTTTAAGCTCTCCTGAAGTGTCGGGATGGCTATTTCTGGCCAGCCTGTATTGTGTGGAATATTACAGCAATTATCGGCCATGCCTGTCTTGCGAGCTTGTCCGGTGGCCTCGCAGACACATGGAGAGGAATGGTGGAAGAGAGCCGAATTATTGATATCAAAATGATATCTAATGATCCCAAGCTTGGGCTAGGAATTGTGGTGACACCTCTGGGGTATTAACATCCCCTCTCAATTTGGTGTCATCTGCAAATTTGATCAGCATGCCCTCTACTCCTTCATCCAAATCATTGAAGATGTTGAATAGCACTAGGGCCAAGATAGAACCCTGTGGAACCCGCTAGTCACTTCTCTCCCAGGATGAAAAGCAGCCATTGGTGAGCACTCTTTGGGTTTGGTCAGTCAACCAATTACAAATCCACCTACCAGTAGCTCTGTCCAGCCTGCATTTTACATGGAGAACTTTGTCAAAGGCCTTACTGAAGTCAAAATATCCCACATCTACAGCATACCTTTCATCAATCAAGCTTGTAACTCTATCATAAAAAGAGATAAGATTAGTCTGGCATGATTTATTTTGGAGAAATCCATGTTGACTTTTAGTGATTAAGGCATTGCTTTCTAAGTAATTACAAACTGACTGTTTAATGATCTGCTCTAGGTTCTTTCCTGGTATTGATGTCAGGCTGACTGGGCAATAATTATTTGAGTCCTCTTTTTTCCCTTCTTGAAGATGGAGACAACATTTGCCCTCTTCCAGTCTGCTGGGACTTCTCCTGTTCTCCAAGAGTTCTGAAAGATTATTGCAAGTGGTTCAGAAATGATTTCTGCCAGTTCTTTTAATATCCTTAGATTTAATTCATCTGGTCCTGGAGACTTGAATTCATCTAGTTTAGCTAGATATTCCTGTACTACTTCTCTACTTATTCTGTATAGCATTTTCCTTGCTTCCTCACCTGCTCCCCAACCCCAGGTTGAGTACTTCTATCCTTTTGAGAGAAAACTGAGGCAAAGAAGGTGTTGAGCAGTTCTGCCTTTTTTCTTCTCCCCATTAGTAATCGGCCATCTTCTCCACACAGCGACCCTATCATTTCCTCGTTTTTCCTTTTGCTGCAGACATATCTAAAAGAGCCCTTTTTATTGTTTTTGATGTCTCCGGCAAGCCTGAGTTCATTCTACTCTTCAGCTTTTCTGACCTTCTCCCTACGTATCCTGGCTATTTGCTTGAATTCCTCTTTGGTGGTTTCACCATTCTTCCATTCTTCCATTTTCTGTACATGTTTCTTTTAACACTGACAGTTAGCTGAGAGTTCTTTAGTCAATCATTCTAGTTTCCTTCGACACCTGCCATTTTTCTTCCTTATTGGCACAGTTTTCAATTGTGCCTTCAGTATCTCACTTTTAAGAAACTCCCATCCATCATGAACTCCTTTCTCTTTCAGTATTCTTGAGCATGGGATTTCAGGAAGTAACTCCCTAAGTTTACAGAAATCAGCTTTCTTAAAGTTTAAGATGCGTGTCTGGCTACACTTGGCACTCCTTCCCACTGAATGACAAACTCCAAAAGAGGACGGTCACTCCCCCCTAACAATCCCACCACCTCCACCTCATCAACAAGGTCATCCCTGTTGGTCAGGATCAGATCTAAAATAGCCGATCCCCTTGTTGCCTCTTCCACCTTTCTGGACCATGAAATTGTCTGCAAGGGAACCGAGGAACCTGTTAGACCTTGCGATCTTGGCAGAGTTTGACTGCCAACAAATATCAGGATAATTGAAATCTCCTATTAACACTACATCTCTCTTTTTTGAATGTGTGGTCATCTGCTCCGGGAAGGCATCATCCAAGTCCTCAGGCTGACCTGTAGAAAAACCCCACAATCACATCCCTATTGTTTCTTGCTCCTTTAATTCTTACCCAGATGCTCTCGACTTGGCTTCCCAGATTTAAGTCATGGATCTCTTCACAGGTGAAAATATCCTTGACATATAAGGCTACTCCTCCTCCTTTCTTGTTTGGTCTGTTTCTGTGAAATAGGCTATACTCCCCTATTCCTACATTCCAACCATGAGATTCATCCCACCAGGTTTCAGTGATGCCTACTAAATCATATTTATTTTGTTGTACTAAGAATTGGAGTTCATCTTGCTTATTTCCCATGCTCTGTGCATTAGTGTAGAGCAACTTGAGACTGTGTGCCCTTCCTGGAAGTCCTGTACTAAAGTTACTTTCCCTCCCCCTGTTGGTCTCTAGTTCTACTTGACCTGCCCTATCTATATCATTGGGGCTATTTTTCACAGCACTCACTGAATCATTGCCCAGAATAATACTTTCTCCCTCCCAGTCAAACTCAGTTTAAAGACCTTCTGATCTATTTTGTGAGGCTGTTAGCAAAAACGTTCCGGCTGACGGTTGTGAGGCGCAGGTCATCCCTTGCCAGAAAACCATCTTCATGGAAACAGTTGTTGATCTCCACTATTCCTCTTTCCCTTCATGAGTCATGTCCACAGGGAGTGTTATCACCGTGAACTGGCCTGGCCTTTGGTAAACCTTAGATATCATTTTTGATATCACAATTCGGCCCTGTTTTGCCACCCTCAGCCAAGTGTTTGTGAGGCCCTCGAACAAGCACTGAGCTAGGCATGGCTATTATATGCTGACTCATACTTGTTTACACCAAGGCAAGCCAGAAACTGCCAGATCTGCTTTAGGAGACCTCCTGAAACAAACACCTTAATTAAAGATGCACGCTAACACAAAGAGACCCCTGCCCCAAGTGGGCACCCTGACGAGCTAGAAGCTCAGCTGACCAAGCGAGCTGCATCTGCGTACTGGCTATCCTATTGTCAATTTGGACCTTAACTCAATCTTGTAAATTCCGACCTTTCGGAGACATTGTCTCGAGCCCAGATCTCAGACTAGCCCACGTTCATACTTTCCCTAATAAAAACCCCCAGTTCCAAGAGTTCCTCGGATTGCTCCAGACTTCTATCCAGCCTTGCTGCCACTCTGTCCAGCAAATTCCCCTCGGCCCCCACGCCGAGTTTCTTCACTTCCATCTCTGGCTTCTCCAGGACTATGAGAAAGGTGTCGTATCATCCATTTTCCCCCAAAACTCTCATTTCCTATTTCTTAGTTAGCCGTGTGGTTGTGGTTTCTTAACTATTTGTCTGCTTGTTAATAAATATCATTGTCGCCATTTTAAACTGTCTGACTGCTCACTGACCTGAGCCTGTATACATAGGGTAAAAGATCCTCGCTAAGTTATCCTGCCTCTTGCTAGCTTAAGTGAGTGCTCCAGCTAATTTCCCCATCTTTGCTTGTGTTGGTTTTGGTTGTTTGGGCGTCCCTCCCAGGACCCCCAATTCACAGGGTAACAGGAGGAGAGATGAAATAATCTGTGCACGAAGGTCCTTCAGCTTCCTACCCATAAGCTCGTAATCCTATGTGATGCGGTGAAAGCTGCGCCTCACAGTGTCATTGGTTCTCATGTGAACCAAAAGGAGAAGATTATGGTCAGTGGGCTTGACCAGTCTCATTAGCCTCTCCATTGTGTCATTGATTTTGGCCCCAGGGAGACAGCACACTTCATGACTGATCCTGTCTGGGTTGCAAATGGTCGATTCCATTCCTCTCAGCAAGAAGTCCCCAACCACTAGAACTCGAATACCTGAAGAATGCCACTGTAGGTGCCTTAGTCTATTTCTCCTTATTAATTCTGCCAACAGCTCTATTACTAAAGAATGAGAAATTGGGCATCCTTGCTGAGTTCCTGTAGCTATAGGTAATTGTTTACAATCTATACTGTATACACTTACTATTGGTCTTGCATTTTTATATAACTGTTTTATAATTGTTATGAACCTATCTCCTGTATTCATTTGTTTCATCATTGTAAAAACGTTATAGTCATTGTTCAGTAATGAAAGGGGCCTATAATTTTTTGTTATCAAGTCTTGACCTTCTTTCAGAATTAAACTACCATCACTTCTTTCCATGTCTCATGTATATTCCCACTCCAAATAATCAAGTTCAATTTTCTGCTGGTGGTCTCTGCCTGTGTGGTACTGCACATCTGTGAAACCAAGGGCTTCACAGATGTGCAGTACCTCGGCCACCCATGTCTGTTACAGTTTGTCTTCATGGCCATGCTTACAGCCATAGAAGGACCAGGGAAGATGAGTGGGTGAGAGCAGAAATAGCAAAGGAGAATTGCTGGTTGATTGTTGTATGCCTGACTGTGGCTGTGCATGGTCTGCATGGTGTGCTCCTGTGACACTGTAGGTTTATTTCCAGTCTCTTAAGTTGACTTCCAGCCTTGCAAGACTGGAAATTCCCTCCCAGTGCTTTTACTAGGGTTCTTGCCAGCCTTCTAAAGCCGACTTCCACGCACGGAACGACTGGCAGTATCCCAGCTCTATCAGGTATGCTGCCACCACCACCCTGAATTAAGAATCATTTGGACAGGACAGGAGAGACCCTGCCCAATCTCTAAGCATAAGGATCTTCCACCTCCCCCTTCCCCTGAGTGAGAGGTCCTATGTAGCGTGTGCCAACCCTGGCGTGGAAATGGAGAGAAACGGAGGTTTATAGAAGTGTTTTAATCAAGGCATGCAAATAAACAATATCACACATGGGAGACTCCCCTCTCCCAGGTACACTTAGTTACAAGAATTTACAAAACAGATATAACAGCACAGATACATTCTTAAGATCAGCCAATTCCCAAAATAACAACATCCCTAACGCGACTAACTACTTATTTCTAGTTACTCACAATTAGGTTATAGGCGTAGATGGTCTAAAGGAGAAGAGAGGGGGTGGGTCCAGGAGACACGGCATGCTGCCAGCTCCACTGGCCCAGCTCTCCTCTCTCTCTCTCTCTCTCCCTCTGGCCACATGGCCTCTCAGAAGTTTTATATTTTCCTCCTTGGAAGGATCTGGAAGCCTCTCCAAGATGCCCACCTCTTTTCCTTTTGCTTGGTCAATTCTCACCTTGTGACCTGTGATGCTGACCCTTTCTTTTTGGTTGGTCAACTCTCACCCTGTGACCCTTGATGTAATCCTAACATCTCATTAACCCTTGGTTTACCTGAAGAGGGAAGTATCTCCCTTTGATAAGCCTAGATAATGGGAAGCCCCATTATCACAGCTCCACAGTATTGGCTGCTTTTTGGGAGGATGTGCGCCACACTGTGCTCGGTTCCCTGATCCAGCTAGCATCCATGCTCCCTCAGAATTGTGTCAATGTACATGTCAACAACCAAAACATAGATTTTCTGACTGTAAGTGTGTGTGTCTGTGGTTACTGTGGATTGTGCTCCCCTGGGAAAGCCCACCCCCAGCCGCTTGAGAGACAAAGCAAAGGCTCAGTGCCTCAACCTCAGCTTTAATAGATCACACTGTCAGTTGGCCACAGACAGCCTCTACACATGACATCTACAAAACAGTGATTGCCATATGCAGCATGATTTAAAGGAACAGGTAAGTTCAACCAGAGCAGAACAACAGAGACAGAAAAGGCCACTGCAAGGATTGTAGCTACAGTACACTTTTTGAGCTTCCCCACACAGCCACCCTGGGTCCTGATTGCCCAGGTCAGTAACAGACTTGTTACTTGTTATAGAGCTCCACCCTCTTCTTGGCTCGCACGACCTTTCTAGGGATGTGGCCACCCACAGACATCTCCTTGGTGGATGGTTGACTGGCACAGGGGACTTCAGCAGTGTCCGCTGCAGTGGTGGAGGCTGTTTGGGATGTGGAGGGAGTGGTGCTAGCGATGGGCAGCAGCTTCTCCAGGGAGTCCAGCATAGCTTTCAGCACCCTGTTGCTGATGTTCAGCTGCCCCAACACCTCGCACCGCTCATCTGTGCTGCCTGTCATCTCCCTTTTATAAGTGTCCACCAGTTCCCTGAACATCTCATTCCCTGCATCCAGCCTCCCTAGCAGTGCCTGGTGTCCCTCCATTACATGGCCTGGTCTGCCACATTCTCCTCCTGGGACTGCTCCATTATGGCAGTGGCAATTGCCTCACCTCTGCAACATAATCTGTCCCTCCCCAGCCAGTCTCAACCTTGAAATGGGGGACCATGATGCAGGGGTAATGGTGCTGGAAGTGGTGCTTTCATCGATGGGCACCTCTGCAAAGGATAGGGAGAAGCCGATTGTTCAGTGCACATGTCATGGTTGGACATTGCAAGGGCATTTCCTACCTCCAATCACCTCTGAGAGGCAGGAACATCAGGAGATGTCTTCACCTGCAGTTCACCTCTTAGGGCTGTCCTGCCCAGCGTTCCCGGCACTGTCCCTTCATGTACTCATCCACCTGCTGTCTTTGCAGCTATCCTGCCGTGGCCATGAGGACACCTGTTGAAGAGATCAGTATTGTCCACCATAGAGGACACAGCTGTCTGTGCTCACTAATGCCAACCCACCAGCCATTCCTCCTATGCAAGGAATCAACTCCCCCAGGGAGTAGCAATAACCCAGCATGATACGGGTAACCCTTGCTGTCACCGTGTGCATACTCACCAGCCTCAGACACCACTAAATTGGGGTCTACCTCCTCAGATGAGTCTCCATCAGGAGATCTCTTGCCAAGATCCTGGGGGGAGTGCGGAAGTGTGGAATCACAGTGGTGAAGCACACTTCCAGCAAGCAGTGGTAACCCACATCAATCCCACATGGCCTTCAGCTCTCACTACTGGTGGTGCTGTATCGCCCACTGGACGCAGGCTGGCTGGGTCCCTCCATGCTCTAGTCCTTTGGATCATGCATCCCTGCCTTTGCCAGTGACCCCGACAGGGAACAGATAAATGCACACTGACTTGCGAGGCAGGGAAGGGGGAAGGGCCATCAACCACTGAGTGATCCAGGAGGCCCCTACATGTCATGCAAGGGGATTTCAGGACACCATTGCTGGTATACTTGCCAGGGGACCTCTATGGAGGGACAGGAAACACTGGCTCACACCTCCTGCATACTACAGTGAAACCAACACGGTGTACACCTCTACCCATGAGCTCATACCCGTGGACATGACTGAGCTCTCTCCATGGCCCTGGGAGACATCCATGGTCTCCTAGTCTGCTGTAGCATTTCTCTGCCTTCTTTGGTCATTGATCCCCTGCACAGGAAGTCTTAGACTGTGGTACACCCATTTGGACACGACACTGGCATCTCCATGGAGGATCCTGTGGAGCTAATCGTACTAGGGGCACATGACTCTGGCCCTCCCAATCAGGCTGTTTTCAGCTATGATGCCCCTGTACTTCAAATGTATCATCTTCATTTTGGGATGGCATTCCAGGGCTTGACAATTGTGCCCTCTTTTCTGCATCTCTATAGTGATGGCCTCAAAACAGTCCCTGTTCCTATGGCTGGCCCGCAACTCCTGCTTTACTCTATCCTCCCCCAAATGTCCAAGAAGTCCCTAATTCAGCATCCTGCCATGCTGTCCTCCTCCCTTGGATTCTGCCATGGGACTTTCGATGTCCATCCTTCTCTGTCCCCTGAAAGGAAAGGGGCTGCTGAACAGTCAGGAGCTGGATGCCTTGGAGGCACAGGCAGCATTACTGGGTGCCTCTGTGGTTTAGCATTAAGATGCTATAATGGTAAGCTGGTTGGCAAACATGGCATCTGCCCCTATTGATGGCTTCAGAAACTGCTGGCTGCCAGTACCCTGTGACACTCAGCTTCACATGTGTTGGCTGCTGATTGGGCCACTGCTTGGTTTGCCAGCTACTCTCCCTAGGCCCTTAGAGAGCAAACAAGAGTATTTTGTGGGA
This sequence comes from Iguana delicatissima, assembly GCA_948472985.1. NCBI lineage: Eukaryota > Metazoa > Chordata > Lepidosauria > Squamata > Iguanidae > Iguana > Iguana delicatissima. The sequence goes on from CAOKZL010002921.1 coordinate 87,569, forward strand.
CAGATCTAGAGGGAGCAGTTGGAAGTGTTTTACAGATGTTTGCAATTGTGGTTTGTCTGTGTGTGTCTGGGGAATGTGTGAGTTGCTTGCATGCTTGACTGTCAGTGTGTGTGTGTGCGTCTGTCTGTCTGTCAGTGTATTAGGATGCCTAGGGAGGGGAGCATGTGGAGCCCTGAGGAGGTGAGAGAGATATTGTCTCTGGTTGGGGAAAGCCCCATCTTGGAGGTGCTAACGAAGAGCATCCCACTGCCCAACAGGGCATACAACAAAAGTGTGGCTGCAGATCTGTCTGTAAGGAGATTCCCTAGGACTACAGTACAGGTGAATGCCAAGTTTAAGGCACTTAAGTTCCACTTCTTTGATGCCATGGAGACCTGTGATAGCTGCCCTCCCAGGAACATCCAGACAAAGTATTTCAGCACTATATATCACCTGTGGAAAGCAGCAGGGTAGCCCAGATGGACTGACTAGCACTAATGCAGTGAGTGTCTGACCAGCTGTCCACTTCTGTCATGCAACCATTACCCAGATGGTACAGCTGTCCAATGAGTGGGGGCTCCCCATGGTGCTTACATGGATTCCTGTGCCAATACAAGGGGACAGGCACTGTCTGCCCTGCCAATGCACAACCTCGTGAAATGCAGAACAGCATGCACATCCTCTTGCTGACTGTGTCTACATGCATACTTCTGGTACAGTTGCTGAGGGATCACCTGTTACCCTACTTGCTGGGGATCGCTTAGGGGGATTCCCAAGGCTTGTCAAAATTATCACTTGTGGGTAAAATTAGCTATGAACACTGCTGTAGCAATGCAAAGAGGGCAGGGTAATTAAGGATCTTGAGTCCAGCGTTTATGGAGTTGGATCACAGAGAATGAGGCTAACTGTTCAAATTTAAGTATTTTATTGAAATAGATGTTAAAATACAGACAATCACTCAGTTGCATTCACTCCCACAAGTGTACAGGGCTACAGAAATTTAGAAAGAGGTGAAAATTAAGAGAGAGAAATAAGGGTTTTGGGGTAATACTGTATCAATCCAGAAGTCTTCAGCTGGGAAAAGTCAAGTGAAAAGCCCAACTCAGCCTCAGGGGGCAGGGCTGAGGGGAGATTTCCACTGGCAGAGGCATTGTTTACAAGTCTGAGAGAACTCCAAAATGGAGGAGAAAAAGAGATTCTAGTTATAGTGCTGAATACGTCCTGGGGACCAGATGGCTATATTTTTATGAAGATGGATCTCAGCTTTGTAGTTCAAAGAAAATACAGCCAGGTATCCTTGTAGTTCCCTGCAAGATGGCTATCTCAGCCAGGGATGCATACCTCCAAGGTGTCACATTCCTGGCTGTTTGAAATGTTAATTTGATCTCAGAGACCTCTTGTCTCCTGCTGGCACTATTATTGCTGAAAATCCATTCAAATGGTCTGTGAGAACCATTTTGAGATTCACCTAGAATGTCTGAAAGGAAACAGGGCTACCCTTTGATCTATATCCATACCTCCACTGCCTACATGTCCTTCCAGTAGATCTCTATGGCTCACTGTGTTTGATATAAAATAATAATGATCCTCAGGACATAGTATTGTTACCCTGTGATTCGGGGGTCCTGTGAGGGACACCCAAATAACCAAAACAAATATAACAAGATGGGGAAAATTAGCTGGAGCACTCTCTTAGCTAACAAGAGGCAGGGTAACGTAGCGGGGATCTTTTACCCTATGTATACAGTGTCGGGTCAGTGAGCAGACAAAACAGTTCAAACTAACAACAATTTATTAAGCAATTATTAAGAAAACACAAACACATTTGCTAACTAGAAATAGGAAATAGAGTTTTGGGGGAATGGGTGATACGTCACCAATCTCGCAGTCCTGAAGGAAGCCAATTGGAGAGAAGGAAACCCGGCATGTCGGCCGAAGGGAGCTCACAGAAGAAGCAGCAGCAAGGCAGGGTGGAAGTTCAGTGAAGTCCGAGCGTTCCAGTGAGAGATCCGAAGAGCTCTCAGAACTGGGGATTTTTATAGGGGAAGGAATGACTGTGGGCTAGTCTGGTCTTGGGTGAAAACAATGAGTTTCGGACTGGAGGCAATGTCTCCGAAAGGTCAGAATTTACATGATTGAGTTATGGACCGAACTGACAATAGTATGGCCAATATGTAGATGCGGCTAGCTCGGCAGTTAAGCACTTAGCTCACCAGGGTGCCCTCTCGGGGCAGAGGTGTCTTTGTTTTGGTACGCATCTGTAATGAAGGTGTTTGTTTCGGGAGGTCCCCTAAAGCAGATCTGGCAGTATCTGGCTTGCCTTGGTACTCAGCAGAATAATAGCCATGCCTAGCTTCGTGCTTGTTTGGTGGCCTCACAAACATTTGGCTGGTGGCAGAGCAGGGCCAAATTGTGATATCAAAATGATATCTAAAGGTTAACAAAGGTATTATCAAAGGTGTTATCATGGTTATAACAGTATATAGGTGGGGTAACACAGCTGAGCTATCACTCAGTTGCAGGCATGGCCACATGTGTGCAAGCCCACCATGCCTCAGTTGTGCTTCACGTTTCCACAGGCAGGTGTTAGAAGCCCACTAGAGCTCCAAAGCCTCAGGAGAGCAGCCCCATAGGATGGCAATGAGGTATGCCCTGCCTAGGGGACTTTGTGAGTTTTGGAGGGACAGGGAAGGCATCACACTTCTCACCCTCAAAGTGGTACTGCCATAGATCTTTCACCGTTCCTCCCATGTGAAGTGGTGCTCTGTGGGTCACTAAGACGGAACCATGCTTAGGGCTGTGCCCAGACCAGGATGGGGTTGTGTCACTTGGAGCACATGTGGTGCAAGCTCCCCACTTCCCCCACCAATGGCTGGTGTTGTGGCCATGATGTAGGTGCTACTGTGTTCTGTGTCCTGTGGATTGGTGCAGGATGAGGCTCCTCCAGGAATTTTCACATTCTCTGGAGGCTGAGGCAGCAATAAGGGTTTGTGCCACAGACAGCCTCCCCATCGCAGGACCCAGTGAAGCCAACAGTGAGTGCATGCCCTGATGCTCTTGGAGGCAAGTGAATATAGGATTTCATGATGCTGTTTTTATTCTGTTCTGCAGTATGCATTCACATTCCTGGGAGCCGCCCTGGGTTTGGGGGCGGGAACCCAAACATGACATGTGGTCAGGGAAACTAACTATAAGCCCTGTGGCCCGGCTCCTCTGTGACAATGTGCCTCTATGAGGAGGGAAGCCAGGGTGTGCTCCTGGCATTTGCAAGGAATATGGCCAAGCCTCTCCACTTCTCCCCCAGAAAGAGACCAGGAAGGCCATGATGTTACTGATACTGTGTCCTGTGCCCTGCAGTCTCCCACACACCAACACCATAGCTAGCCTCCATGTCAGGGAAAGAGATGGATGTCGTGGGAGATGACAGCAGTGGTTTGTCCACTCCAGGCCCGAGCCACACCGGAAGTAAGTGCCATCTCTGGTCCACTGACACCCAGATGGTTGTGACAGGCTACAAGTGATGGTGTCCCTGAGTGGAAGGAAGAAGACACACACAATGTGATGATTTTTATTTATTTATTTATTTATTTAGCCTGTATAGTGGGACAACATGCCCTGCAGCAGCCAAGGTGGTAGAGGAGGAGGGAGATCACAGAACTGTATGGCTAGGCAGGCCCGCAGCAGTAGCTGAGGAGGGTGAGTAATGGATGGGTGGTGCTGTGATTTCATGGCAAAGGCAGTACTTCCTTCTCCTCAGATACTGGGAAGGGGGGGCATGAGATAAGTCTGTTTCACAGTGGGGAGGGAGCTGGTCACACTCACTCTCTGACATCACTTCACATAAATCCACATATTCCACTGGCAGAGACCCTGCTTCCACCTCATTCATTTCCCCTAATGTCTCTGCTATGCTCTTGTCTCTAATGGGGGGGGGGTCTGGAGGTGTATTTCCTTTTCTTTTGACATCTGTCCCATACATGTTCCTGACACACTTTCTTGGGGAAATAAATTGCTCCATTACTCCAACAAATGTGGGGGTCATGAAATTTCAGCCAATTGAATCCCCACACTACTGGATACTGAGTTGTGGGAGCTAGCACGAATTGTATGCTTTCCCAATGAGTTCCACCCCAGCAAGACAGGGGCACTCTGATGTTTCACTAGCTCTTCTTCCATTTCTCTGCCATCCATTTGCACAAACTTGATCAGCTGGTCCAGATTTTCTGCATATAAACCCACTTCTGTGTGATTCATCAGACACCTGCTGCACCCTGAATCTATTATGGTTACAAGCTCCATGCATTTCCTTCCCCCCACAAGTGTCTAAAGCTAACAGGTATGAAGAAAGGAGTAGCGCTACCACTCACCACAATCTCTGAAAGCCTGTTGGTCACAGCCTGCACTGCAGTGCTCAGTTCAGGCTTGTTTGTTTCCCAGCACCTCAGAATCACTGTTCTCCATGAAGTCTTCACAGTCTCCCTCTAGCTCTACAGGATGCAAGCTCACCACTTCCACATTTAGCACCAAACCAGTGCCTGTCTTGTCTTGCTTCCCACTTCTCTGGATCCTCTCTCCCCCATTCTTGGTGAGGGCTGAGCAGTCTGCTGTTAGGTGCCCCCTCTCTTGCAGTGTAAGCACAGACTTAAATGCCCTGTTGTTGCCCTCTTGTCACTCAGCTCTTGGTGTGCTCTCTTGCCATTGCCACTTTTGTTTTGGTGCTTGACTGGGGGGCTTCCCCACACAGACTGGAGCAGCCTATCCAGGGGTGCCTGACCACTCTTGCCTCTCCAGTATGGCTGTTGGGCAATCTTGACTCTTTGACACAGGGTTTCTACTTCTCCTGCTGAACATCCCGCCACTGTCTCTGGGTTGTCTCTCAAGGCAGCCTATTCCAACATTTCTGGACTCAGCTCCTCTAGGAGGTATTGGATCTTGGAAGCCTCTGGCCAATCTGGTACCTGGGGGGCCAGCCACGGAAATTCTTCCATGTACTCAGCCAGTGAGAGATTCCACTGCTTGAGGGTCATTAAGTGCACTTTAGCTTTAGCATTTCAAAAAGGGTCTTTAAACCTAGCTCTCAACTTGTTTGTGAATAGATGGAAATTCTCCAGGTCTGGAGCTCCTACACCATATAAGGCCACCAGCCAGTCACATGCTCAACTCTCCAGCTGGCTGCTGCAAACCTCACCTTCAGTTCTTTGGAGAGGAAAGTGTGCTCCCACACTGCCTGGGTTAGAAAAAATTTTCTGGGTTAGAAAAAATGGCAGGTGCTCTCCTTATCCATCAAAAGTAGCTTTGAGCTGTCTCCTGCCTGATGCCAAGGGAATCATTGCTAGTTGCACCCACTGTGTTGCAGTACTCTGTGCTCTGTCTGTTGTCGGCTCCCTCACTTAGGGTGCTATGTTTCCTCCCACCCTTGCAGCATAAACTGCTTGTGAGGCCTCTGCCATCTCCATCCTTGCTGACCTCTCTTCTCCAGTCTGCAATGTTTCCAGGATACACCTAATCATTTTGCAGGTTTCACCCAGTTTCCCTCTCAGTTGCAGGACTTCCATTTCCAAACTTGGGTCCTCAGTGACCTGAGCCATGGGGTGCCCAGTCTGCACATCACATTCAGAAAACCTTTTGGCTCTCCTCCAGTGCTTTATGGTATTCTCTTCTGGGAACTGCTGTCGGCTCACTGCATCTAATGGGGTTTTCAGGTTCTAATCAGCTAAAGGGGAGGCTGCCACTTTTCCTCTGCCTTCCCTTTCATGCATTACACTTCTGGCCCCATCAGAGCCATTTTCTCCTTCCAAAACTTGCAATTCTGAGTTCAGGTTGGTGAGAACAGCAATTTATTGTATGCAGCTACTCTATTACTCTTAGGAAAGTACACAAGTTTTTCCCATTGTATTTAATGAAGTACATGATGCTTAGCTTACAATGGTTGCTGAAGTTAACAATTTACAACACAAACTGGGTTATATAGTGGTACATGCTTTCACACAATTGTGACACTGGTGTTTATTTCCAGTCCCTCAAAGACTGAAAATTCCTCCAGTGTTCTACTGGGGTTCTTGCCAGCCCCCAAAGGCTGACTCCCACCTTTGAAAAGGCTGGCAATTTCCCCAGCGCTCTCAAGTATGCTGCCACCACTCACTGAATTATGAATCGCTGGACAGAACAGTGAGACGCTGTCCAGAACTAACAATCTCTAAGCTTCAGGGTCTTCCACCTTCTCCCCTCCTCCCTTCTGAGTGAGAGAGTCTATCTAGCGTGTGCCAAGCCCGGCGTGGAAATAGCGAGAAATGGAGGTTTTTACAGAAGGTTTTTATTCAAGGCATGCATGGAAACAAGACAATCTCACACTTGAGAGGCTCCCCCCTCCCAGGTACACTTAGTTACAAGAAGTTACAAAAAAACAGATACAACAGCACAGATACATTCTTAAGATCAGCCAATTCCCAAATAGCAACATCCTTAACACAGCTAGATAACTGGTTCTAATACTCACAACGTTCCTAGCTTAGATAGTCTAAAAGAGAAGGGGGGCAGGAGACATGACATGCCTGCCAGCTCGACTGGCCCAGCTCTCCTCTCTTTGTTCTTCTTTGTTGTCTCGCGTTCTCTTCTCTGGCCACATGGCATCCCAGAAGTTTTATAACTTTTCCCAAGAAGCATGTGGAAACATCCCGAAGATGCCCACCTCTTTTCCTTTTGGTTGGTCAATTCTCACCTTGTGACCTGTAATGCTAACCCTTTCTTTTTGGTTGGTCAACTGTCACCCTGCGACCCTTGATGTAATCCCAACACCTCATTAACCCTTGGTTTACCTGAAGAGGGAAGTATCCCACCTTAGCTAAGCCTAGATAATGGGAAGCCCTATTATCACTACACTCACGATGTACATTGGCAGATTCTCTGGGTTTATACCTGTTCCAAACTTCCATCTTTTCCCAAGAAACTAAAATCACATACTTTGACCCAAAGTATTTCTACCTCTCCTCTATTATCTTCACTTCAGTTGTCTGAGTATCTCACATAACACTATCCAGGCATCTTGAGGCCATCCTTTCCCAGCCTAGCCTCTCTGATCCCTTTTCACTAGGCTGAGATTTCAGGCCATTTCCTTTGATATGCAGCCCATCGTTGACTACAGTTCTAACCCAGGTAATCTAAAGCTCATACATAGTAAATCATTTGTTGATTGCTATCACTTCTAAGTAATCAAAGCCCTGTCTTGCCAGTCTGGCTAAATACCCATTTACAACTACATTATAGATAATAACCAATGTTCAACATCGACGATATGGTTGCTTGTAACACATTATATTCATACAAACCATATGTTGCATTAATAATGTATTCTACAGTCATGAATAATTGTGAATTAGCTGTACCATTCCTATGTCATAGAGCTCACCTGACATGACAAAATCAACAACTAAGAGATTGTGTGAGTAAAGAAAACGAAAGATGTCAATATACCAATATGAATAAATTTCTTTACAAACACAGTCTTAGAAACAAAACCACATTCTAACTTGTCAACATTGACCACATTGCTAATTTATACAAGGCTGCTTAAATCAGTTTTTCTTGTCGCATAATTTTGGCTTGTTTATTTCAGAATTCTATTTATTTATATATATCTGTGCAGAGTGCATATAGTCCTAGGTCTTCTTAACTTTTTTTTCATATTATTTTGCCTCATCTGCAAAGTAGTGGGCAAAGTGTTCACAATGCACTGTCTTAGTGATCTGGATTTTCCTCTCTTGAGCCTGTGTGTAAAAGGTGTCAAGATCAGAGACCTCTGCAGCGAGCTGGCCCAAAGAAGAGAGTGTGAGCACCAGCAAAGTCCAGCCGGGAGGAGGCAAACAAGCACTTTACACAAGGGAATTCATTTACCAGAGCATCAAGCGAAATTCACAGTCAGAGTTCCAAAAGCCAAGGGTCAAGAGATCAAGTCAAGATAGCAGGAACCGGGTGCTGGGAGCAAGGAACAGGCAAGAGGAAGGCTTGAAAGAAGTTTGCCACAAGCAAAGGAAAGCTTCCAGGCAGGCAGTTATATAGCCCAAGACACAGGTGTGGCTAGTCACTGCTTCTTGAACTTAATCACGGAAGCCTCCCTTTGCTCAGCTCTCTTGAGTCTCCACCTTGTTTGTGGGTTGATTGGCACAGGCTCCAAACCATCTTCAGAATCAGATCCCTGTTGCCCTAAAGGAGCAGGCAGAGGAACATCCAAGCCTGCTTGGTCCATGGCAGCAGGGGGAGTTCTCGAGCTGCAGGACTCATCTCCAGCCAGAGCCACAGGGACCAACAGCTGCTGCTCGTCATCTCCACCCTGAGCAACAGGGACCAACAGCTGCTGCTCATCAGCAGCAGCTCTGACAGGGGCTTCAGTTATCACAAAAGGTACCTGACCACTTGAGACAGCTCTGCTGGCCAACCCCTTCCAGATACAACAGAGGTGGAAAAGAATTTTGCCCTTTCTACCTCTATTGACACAGAGTAGGCTCTCAGTTAACCTCTAGCCTGTGTTCAACTGAATGTATTCCAATTTTTTGCTATCATGCTAGTTGTCTTCTTATGTTTCATCACCACCAGCTCTTTGGAAAACCAGGTGGCCCGTTTGGCTCCACTTCATGAGAGGGGAAGTTCAGGAGTGACCATGTCCATTGCACTGTCCATTTTTGTATCCTATATTCCAGAGATCACCTGGTCAACAGGACCACCTGTCATGGCAACAGGAAAGAGGATTTCAACATCCTGGGGAATTCTGGGGTTTGTAGTTTACTGAAGCCAAAGAGCTCTCTGGCTGAGAATTCTAAATGCCCCTCCCTAAACTGCAAACCCAAGGATTCCATAGGATGTTGAAATTGGAATAATGGCACTATTACAGTGTAGTGTGGAAACAGCCCTGGTCTCTAGGGTTCAGTGCTCAAACCACTCTGCCACACTGGTTCTAAAATGGCAAACCTAATGGATCAAGACTTGCTTGGGAATCAAACTTGGGAGTAAAAATAGCTGAAGATAAATGGAATTCAGTTTGGGAAATTAGCCTTGCAAATTAGTATCAGCTCAAATTAAAGGGAGTATGTTGAAAATTATCCTTAAATGGTATTATTATTAACTCAAGTTGCACAGGATTGATAAGGAATTGTCAAAATTATAATGGAGACAATGTGAAACATTAGGAGATTGGAACCATGTGTGGCTATTATGTCTAAAGATATGAAAATTTGGGGGTGAGGTCTTACTTTGGATAAGGTGAATAATAGGAGAAAAAGTCCATTTCAGAGGGGCATTACTTCTTATCTATCTGTTTGAAGATGGGAATGTTGAAAAAGGGAATGAGAATTTGCCAAGTATTATACTATTTTTGATATGTGCTTCATGGATGGAGATAATTAAAGTATGAGAAAAAACAAAGAACCTTTCAATTCAGAATTGGTTAAAAAGTATAGGCTATAAAGCTATGGCTTCATCAGAAAAAAAATGTACAAAATAAGGTTAGAGAGATGAGAAATAAGAGAAAATTTATTTTAGGCCATATAGAAACCATTTATCAGGTGTATATGTCAAAGCAATAGCACGTTCAAACCACCCTTGGATCAAGATGGATTTTGGATAAATGGCTAGTGGAAGATATAATTATAATTAATAAAAATAGACAATTGTCAAAAAACTGCTACTCTGTGTTGCTCAAGAAAACTCAAGCATAATTTCCATGATGTTTATTGGAACACAAGAGGCTAGTTAAGCAAACATTGCTGAAGTTAATACCTTCTGTCATCCACTTTGTTATATATTAAAACACAACAATCCATCATTATCTATTCACGACACCCATTGGTGGTTCTTCCAGGTTTACGCACACACACCCATTGCCAAATTGGTTTTCTTTTGCCAAAACAAACCCTCTCTACCAGTCACTTTTATCTTTAGAATTCCCTCCATGGTCTTTGGTATACTAACTTTAACCCATAATCCTCACAAATTACCCCCTGATTGCTATCATCTGAACACAACAACAAATGTTATTTACTTAAGCTGGTTAAAGGCTATTCAGTGCACCAGCCAATAAACAATATTGGCCATTTGATCTCTATGAATTTGGTCTCTACTAATTCGCAATTATATTCCCACTGTTCCTGTCACACACTGCATTTCATCATACCTACACACACACACACACACACACCTTTCTACAGACATTCCACATGTCTAGGAGAAATAACAACATGACAGCAATTCAACAGAGGAAAATACGTAAGTAAGAGGATTGACAGGGAAATGTTTTGTACAATTGGATGATTGAGAGAGGGAGGATAAGAAAAATGGAAGATTTTAGATTAGGACTTACTATTTTTCTCTTATACATTGTATACATTGTACTTATAATTTAAATAAAGAAATAAAAATTAAAAACTTGAAACGACTGAGTAGCATGATAAACCCTTTTGTTTTTCACAGGGGAAAGATATCAAAAGAAGTCAGGAGATGTTACGGTCTGTTTCTCTTCCTGTGTCACCTTTCACAATGTGAGATCTGGGCAGTAATGCACTGTAATGATGTTGTGGTGTAATACAGTTAATACACCTTAATGAGTGGAAGTGAAGCAGTTTTGAACAGGACAGCATGAAACAACTAGCCAGTGTGATAAGCAATTTTCTTTTTCACAGGAGAAAAACATCAAAAATAGGGTGGTGTTACCCTGTGAACTGGGGCATCCAAATAACTAAACAAACGAAGCAAGATGGGGAAATTAATCAAGCACTCTCTTAAGCTAACGAGAGGCAGGGTAACTTAGCGGGGATCTTTTATCCAATGTATACAGCCTCAGGTCCGTGAACAGCCAGACAGTTAAAATAGCAACAGGAATATTTATTAAACAGATAGCAATTATTAAGAAAACACAACCTCACAGCTAAATAGGAAATAGAGTTTTGAGGAAAATGGGTGATACGTCACCTATCTCGCAGTCCTGGAGAAGTCCAATTGAAGAGAAGGAAACTCAGTACAGCGGCCGAGGGGAATTCGCTGAACAGAGCGGCAGCAAGGCTGGATAGAAGTCCAAAGTGATCCAGCGAAAGATCCGAGGAGCTCTCAGGACTGGGGGTTTTTATCAAGGAAAGAATGACCATAGGCTAGCCTGGTCTTGGGCGAAAACAATGAGTTCTGGGCTGGAGACAATGTCTCTGAAACATCAGAATTTACATGATTGAGTTATGGTCCGAATTGACAATAGTATGGCCAGTATGTAAATGTAGCTAGCTTGGCAGTTTAAGAACTCAGCTTGCCAGAGTGCTCTCTCAGGGCAGAGGTCTCTTTGTTTTCTATAATGAAGGTGTTTGTTTCGGGAGGTCCCCTAAAGCAGATCTGGCAGTTTCTGGCTTGCCTTGGTGTAAACAAATATGGTGGCCTCACAAACACTTGGCTGGTGGCAGAGCAGGGCCGAATTATGATATCGAAATGATATCTAGGGTTATCAAAGGCCAGACCAGTCTACAGTATAACAATCCCCCTCCCCCGAAAATGGGCAATTTGACACAAATTGATCATTTTCCAATCAACACATTTCAAACGAAATTTAGAGCCGAATAGAGGACTTTGGATTCCGGAGTCGTATTACACCAAGGGATTTTGCAAGATTTCTAACTAGTAAAAGCAGTTCCTAACTAACAACATCCTAACCCTAGCTATATACACAGGAAATGTAAGAGGTACAGTTACAATAACAATGCAATGGTTGGTAAACAATAAGCAATAAGAATGCGGGCAATACATTGAACAATTTGCACACTACTGTAAACAATGAGCAATGAGAACTGAAACAAGCGGAGAAATGGGACAATTCCCAACATAATGGATTATCTAGTGAACAGCAAATGCGGGCAATTCCAAAAACAATCCAAAATATGCGGTCGTTCAGGTGGAGCGTGGGCAAGTCAAATGACCAATTTGTAGTCCAACAACAAGTAAGATGGGCAGTTCAATGGTCCAATGAGCAATATGCGGGCAAATCCAACGGTAAGTTGTAAGCGGGAAAAGTAAATAGTCCAATGGTGATGCAGGCAATGTAACTGTAGAAATGAAAGTTCGTAGTCCGGGTAGGTGAGGAGCAGGCAAGAATCTCTGCACACACACCCAGAAACAGGAAAGCTCGGGGTCTGGAGAATGCAAGCATGTTGGTGGCTCCAACGAGGCTGGAACCACGGCAAAGAGTCCGGATAAAGTTCAGCAAAAATGTCCAAGTCCGTGGTCGAACTAGCCCAGGTGTGCTAGCTCTTTGCAGGAGTGGGTTTGCAAAGCGGCAACAAGAATAGTCCACACAGGAATGCGGGCAGTGGAGTTTGTTGGGGCATGACCAGCTGGGGTCCCCAACTGCAGCAACTGGAACAAGTTGTCATCACAGGCTCGGTTCCTCAACTGGAACCACGGCATATCTGGACTCACACACACCCCACAGTGCCTCGGGGGCGGCGGACGGATCCGGGGATGGCCTTGGCTATCTGGAACCATCAACCTATTGCTTTGCCAGAGAGAAGCTGGCACGGGTTATAGCAAATGCATACATTAAATGCAAATTAGTGGTATGGAGCCTGTTGGGAGTTGGGTTCAAATTGTGAAATCCAAGGATGATGGGAACCTCAGTAGGTTTTAACAAAATGGCAGGCAAAGGTGCTACCATGGAGGAGACAGGGGTGACTGTCCCAGACCTGAGTCACTTTAAGGTGGAAGATAGTCTGACCACACGTTGGTAGAGGAGGCCTCCATGCAACGATACCTTCTGGGGTAGCTTTGGGCCTGCAAATCTTGCTTGCTTCAGTATTTTACTGAGGAGTTTGTTTAAAACAATCACACATAAGTTGCTCCTGCTGAAGCTCCATTTGCAATGGCAATGATACCCATTGGCTCAGCGTGACTAGGTTGGGCTCTCGTCTTAGCTGAACTAGGTTATACTCTGGCCTTCGCCTGGTGGCGAGGGTTTCCAAAACCAGTTGAAAGACAGAAATCAAAACCAATCCAATGCAAGCATAAGCTACGCTTGCTCGTTGCCATTGACGCTACCGGAGATTGTCCAGGATGTATGAGCCTACGTATGCAAATGTTCTATTAACATATGCAAATAGGAAACAATGCACCAGGGCCAAGCGTCTTGCCAATTATGTGGGTTCCGGCCCTTATGGGGCATCGGAGAGTGGACATATGCTTTTGAAATATACGGCCGAATTGTGTTGCACACTAGGGAGCGGCCAGACTGTTCTCACCCTAACAGTCCAAGCACACAAAAAGAAAGGGGAGAGAGGTCTCTCCATGGCGGAAACCATTCTGGGCTGTAGGTCGGTACTCCAGAGTCAGACCTGGTTCTACTGAGAGGGTTGTTAAACCCTCGTCGCTACACTCATACTTCCCAGGGATGCCACTGCACAAGACCATCCCTCAAAGCCAGGGATGGCAGGAGTCCTGGTCAGACTCGACCCTTCCTACTCAGAGTAATCAGGGCTGACTCTGTAGGCCCAATCTACCTCAGAACTGGGAGACTCTACTTAGTCTCCCACCCAAACTGGTGAAAAAGAAGAAAGAGCTGGCAAAGGAAAAACAAGTCAAACAACACCAAGCAAACCAAACTATATACAGGTGAAACTATCTACATAGACCAGGGGCTCAGAGGGGTTGCCACTCCATCTCCGCTCCGCAAACCAAGGGCCGTTCAACCATCGTCGAACACCTCATATATGGAGACAAACATCTCTGACAAATTCACAATTGGCATCTCCTTATAATTCAAAGACATCTGAGGGGCAATTACACTGATGGGAGTCTTCCCAGCACCCTCTTCTGGTAACTCTACATCCACAGTCCCTTTGGGCTCAACTGGCTGGCCCTTCCACTCCTTCAACTTAAAGTGGAGGCTGGCATCTAATCCAAGTGCCTCCCAAAGCATCGCATGTGTTGGCAGGATGGTGGTCGAGACAGAACCAAGAACTGTCTTGACCCCTCTCAAGATCTCTAGTGTAAAAAGGCATTGGGTACCACTGACTGTAAAAGCCAGCTGGCACCAGAACAACTTTACAGAGGGGGAGGCAGTAGCCAGATCCGCCTCCATGTGGCATTTTTGAAAAATGGCTCTCCATTTTTGAAATCTCCCAGGCTGGATCACAGCAAAGGGGAGTAAGTGGAGTCAAGTTGGGGGGTGCCAGGGCGAGTGCCGTTGCTAATCTGGGCTCTGGCTGGCAGAAATCTCCGGCTGCTTAAATCCCCAATCCCTTTTGAAATTCCCTGGAAAGGTGGCATGGAGAGGGAGGACTCTCCTGGCCACGGCCTCAAAGAAATCCTGGGGGAAACTGCTGGTTCCTAGCTGGGGGCTGAGAGCAGGGACAATGGAGAGCTTAGGAAGCTTGGGGCTGGCTTCCGTTGACAGTGTGCTCTCCCTTTCCTGACACTCACACTGGTGGGCAATGCTCGATGCCTTATCTGGTTCTGTGGGGCCTCCCCTGGAACGTCAGCCTGGTGCGATCCTTCTCGGTGCTGCGACAGCACGGTGATCTCCGAGGTGTCTGGATTCACACTTGGGGCTAAGTCAGAAGAAGGTGCAATCTGCCTATTTCTAGTGCGCCCTGGGCACTTGTGTTCTCTGGGGTCTTAGGTTGGGTTCCCCCCCACCATATCCGGGCAACGGGATAGTATCAGGGGTGGGATCACCTTGTCTCGTCAGGTTCAGAAGCAGCACTTTTGGCTCTGCTCCAGAGTCTGCAGGAGAGGTGGCAGGAGTCTTATCCCTAGGGGGTCCCAGTGCCTGCCGTCACCTTGGATCTACCCCGTGTGTTGGGCTTCAGCTGAGCTGCAACTCGCTGGGAGAGATCCTGGGACCAAGGGCACCCCTATTCCAAATCCAAAGCTGAGTGACCGCCAGCCGGAGGTGGGCCATTTGTCACGGCCTGGACCAGCTGTTGGTCCCTCACAAACAAATGCCTCTCTAGAGCTTCCGGAAGCTCCGAAGTGGGCTTCCCATCCAAGGGGGTCCTGTCTACTCCAGCTGTACACAGCATTCCCCAAATCCTAGCTCTGTCCGAGGGAGACAGCTGGGTCGGGAGCTCATACCCACCAGACATTTCCCAGGGAGGACCAGACTCAGGAGGCAGTCTGGGGGCAGTGGGCTGACCACGGAAGTCCCTTCCCTGCCACTGCCTGTCCTGTTGGGGAGCGGGGCGTAAGTTCCAGTTCCCTAGTGGAACGGAATTCGGCATGGACTTCCTATGCTGGGAATGGGGTCTGTAATTGGAGTATGTCACCTCCGATATGGGTTCCCAATTCCCGGGTTCCTTCCTATCGGCCTTTGGGGGAGGACGCAGGGAGTCAGTCTCTTGCAAGAGGTCGGCAACCCTGCGGAGGTTGTTCCCAAACTCTTCCCAAGGTGTCGTGGCTGGGTCCACCAGGCCGAGGGCCAGTCTTGTCTCGCAGTTCACGCCTCCGTACAACAGAGTCTTGAACTCAACATTGTACCCGCGAGCCAGCAGGGGTATCTTTTCGGTCAGAATCGCGAGTAGCTGCTTCCATGCCACGTAAGCCTGAGGATTCTCACGAGGACCCTGCTGCTCCATGACATAAGCACACTTGCACTCTGTCTGGGCCAAAGGATCCTCACTACCTCTCGCATCCAGTCGTGTGCCTTGAGCCTAACCAGGCCTTGAGCTGCCACGGCTCATTCAAGGTTAGGGAGCTCCGAAGGGTACATGCAAAGATGGACCAATTGGGTCAGGTCCTGGCCATTGGCTGTCGTGTGAGAGTGTGTCACTGCGTTTAGCCACATGATGCCGGTGGACTGGTTCAAGGGACCTAACTGCTCTGCGATTGCCTTCGCCTCAGTTGCACGCCAGGGGACTCTAGTCTCGGTGAGCTGTGTCTCCTAAGTTTCTGCACCAGAACTACCTTCACCAGCGGGGACGGTCCTGCGTGTCATGGACCGCTCTCAACCGGGTGGACTGGGGCCTTAGGGCATCCCAGTCTAGATTGTGAGGAGAGGAAGCCAGAGCGTCTTCCGGAAACGTGTCCTCAGAGAAGTCGGTGGCAAAACTCAGGAGCAGCTCCGGACACACCACTGAAATTAGGGCCTTAAGTGTCTGGAGCTGACTTTCCAGGGCAGCAATCTGCTTATGGCAGGCTGCATGACTAACAGCCTCTTGCTGTTCCTTCACTTGACCAACCATAAACTTGGCCGCAGCTCGGGCATGATCAAGCTCTGCCTCTAAGGCATGGGCTTTCTATTCCCAAGTCTGGGCTACTAGGATGACATCACTAAGCTTCTGTGAGGAGGCCTGTGCAACGGACGCAAAAGTTACCTTGTCCGTCTACAAGGTCTCGATCTTGGCATGAAGCCGGGCATTCTCCCTTTCAACTTCTGCTAGCTTCCCACGGGTCTCATCTAGGGCACTACTAGCGTCTCTGGCCACAAGCCAAAGTCCCCAAGCTGCCAACGAATCTTTCGAAGGCCTGAATGGGTTCTTTGATTTGCACGCCAGGGCGTACGCTTCATGGAGAGAGGTAAAAGGATCGGCCATCTGGAAGACAGAGTCCTTCCAGGGGCACTTTCCTTACCCAAAACCCATCTCTCCAGTTTCCCATGGACCTCCTCCTCACACATGAGGTCCTTTCCTGCAATGGGGCTTTCCTTAGCCATTTCTACCACAACAACACAAAGACTTCCTACACAACAACAATTCCTCCAACACAAATACGGGACTAGGACCTGGAGTGACGGGTAGGATCACCTAGACCCCTGGGGGGAGCTAAGGAATACAAACTCTCAGGAACTTCTCTAGGGAAGAGGCAAAGGAACCAATGTCCAGCCTGCCCAAACAAAGTCACTTTTGTACACTCAGGCCCAGTTTTCCACCTCGACAGCACTGAGGACAAAAGGACGAGGCCAACGGTTCCAGGACGGGAAGGCCACACGAGGCCCAGGGGACCCTTTCACTGAAGGGGGGATAACGAACCCAAAGGAACTTACTACGCTGCCCGGCCAAACAGCGGGGAGAAAAGGACAAGGAACCCAAAACTGAACCGCTCCTAACTGGTTTTCTGGGTGAGGGGCGCCTCTTCTACCTCGGGCTAAACTGCTAAACCCTTAAGCTAGGTTGGGACTCGCCACCCAATCCTAACACACCGGCAAATCGGGATGCACCCGCAAAGCTAGAAGCTGGGACTCACCACCCACACTTTCTCCAATACAAACCAAGCAAAAACCAAAGGAAACTCACAAGGGGACAATGAAAGGAAGAAGCAGCTCCCACTCCTTTCATGCTTATGTGCCTTGCCGCTAAGATGTTGAATGAAAGTGGACTGTTCCTAACGTGCTAGCATCCTAACACTTCGGATCCCAGCCCACGATAGACTCAAGATGTGGAGGTGGTTCCCAGGGCAAGACAAGAAAGGGGTACAGATGTCCACCCAATAGAATTACTGCACACACAGACAGAAGTCATACACACACTATCCTGCCTACCAGTGCTCTAAACCAACTCACTGACCGTTCCCTAAGTCAGTACTGCCTGATTTGAGAAGGTTCACGACTCCTCCTCAAATTAGAGGTATCGGGGTTGCCCGCATTCTCCACCACTCTGTTACCGGGGGTCCCGGGAGGGGCGTCGAAATAACCACAACAAACACAAACAAGATGGGGAAATTAACTCGAGCACTCTCTTAAGCTAACGAGAGGCAGGGTAACTTAGCGGGGATCTTTTATCCAATGTATACAGCCTCAGGTCAGTGAACAGTCAGACAGTTAAAATAGCAACAGGAATATTTATTAAACAGATAGCAATTATTAAGAAAACACAACCTCACAGCTAAATAGGAAATAGAGTTTTGAGGAAAATGGGTGATACGTCACCTATCTCGCAGTCCTGGAGAAGTCCAATTGAAAAGAAGGAAACTCAGTACAGCGGCCGAGGAGAATTCGCTGAACAGAGCGGCAGCAAGGCTGGATAGAAGTCCAAAGTGATCCAGCGAAAGATCCGAGGAGCTCTCAGGACTGGGGGTTTTTATCAAGGAAAGAATGACCATAGGCTAGCCTGGTCTTGGGCGAAAACAATGAGTTCTGGGCTGGAGACAATGTCTCTGAAACATCAGAATTTACATGATTGAGTTATGGTCCGAATTGACAATAGTATGACCAGTATGTAGATGTGGCTAGCTTGGCAGTTTAAGTACTCAGCTCGCCAGGGTGCCCTCTCGGGGCAGAAGTCTCTTTGTTTTCTATAATGAAGGTGCTTGTTTCGGGAGGTCCCCTAAAGCAGATCTGGCAGTTTCTGGCTTGCCTTGGTGTAAACAAATATGACTAAGTAGATAATAGCCATGCCTAGCTTCGTGCTTGTTCGGTGGCCTCACAAACACTTGGCTGGTGGCAGAGCAGGGTTGAATTATGATATCGAAATGATATCTAAAGTTACCAAAGGCCAGGCCAGTTTATGGTGGTAACAAGTGAGCAGTCAAACAGTTGAAATAGCGACAATGATATTTATTAACAAGCAGGCAAATTATTAAGAAAACACAACCACTCAGCTAACTAGAAATAGGAAATAAGAGTTTTGGGGTAAATGGGTGATACGCCACATTTCTCGTAGTCCTGAAGAGGTCCAATTGAAGAGAAGAGACTCGGCGTGGCAGCCGAGGGGAGCTCGCAGAACAAAGTGGCGGCAGGGCTGGATGGCACTCTGGAGTGGTCCGAAGAAGCTCTCAGAGCTCGGGGTTTTTATGAGGGAAGGTATGACCATAGGCTAGTCTGGTCTTGGACGAGAACAATGAGTTTTGGGCTGGAGACGATGTCTCCGAAAGGTGGAATTTACATGATTGAGTTAGGGTCCAAATTGACAATAGTATAGCCGGTATGTAGATGCAGCTAGCTTGGCAGTTAAGCACTCAGCTCGCCAGGATGCCCACTCGGGGCAGAGGTCTCTTTGTTTTGATGTGCATCTGTAATGAAGGTGTTTGTTTCAGGAGGTCTCCTAAAGCAGATCTGGCAGTTTCTGGCTTGCCTTGGTGTAAACAAGTATGAGTCAGCATATAATAGTCATGCCTAGCTTCGTGCTTGTTCCGCTGCCTCACAAACACTTGGCTGGTGGCAAAGCAGGGCTGAATTGTGGTATCAAAATGATATCTAAAGGTTACCAAAGGCCAGGCCAGTTCACGGTGGTAACAGTGGAGAGGGTCTGTTTCTCTTCCTGTGCTACCTTTTACAATAGATTTCGGCAGTGATGGGTGTGCTGAAATGATGTTGTGTCATAATAATGTCATTACAGCTGTCTATATATTTATTTATTTATCTATCTATCTATGCAAACCAATCACAAAGCACAAGGCAGGGCAAATAGGATAGTGATAGCAGCTTAAGCGCAGATGAAAAAACTGTGCACTATTACAGTGCAAATTTGGCAAGAGTGTGATACACTGTGTTAACAATCAGTTATTATAATGAGTACAGCTGAAGTGGTTTTTGAGCAGTATAACCCAGCATAACAACATGGTGTGATAAGGATCTAAGATGGTTGGGGCCCAGAAACCTTTGTGCCACATGCATGAGAAGGAGTAGCATAGAAATGAAATAAAGAAGCATTACATAAATTGCAAAGCACTGTAGACAACTGCACAAAATTTTTCACATGTGACCCCTTTTTCAGCCATGCAGTTTCAAGGAGATGAATAGCCAGACCCAATGATTTTTCCCCTTTAGTACCTCAAGTAACATGACAGGTATGAATCGTAGTAAAAAAAATCAGAAAATTCAGGAAGTCACTGGGAAAAACAAGAGACACTATGTACTGTTATGCAACTCTCTCTATACACTAGCAGGGCCCAGATAATACCATAGCTTCATGGACCTTCATGGCTCCTTTCCCTGCTTTCAGTGCTACTTTAAAATTGTGGATGTGTTTGGTTGCTTTGGTGTGCAGTAGCAATGGTACAAAAGAGTATCTTTAAAAAACAATGCCTAAATATGAGTCTACAAAACTCAAAGCAAGGAGAAGCAATGAGGCAAGAGGTATTGCTATAGATTTTTGCCAAAGACTATTTGCTTCTAAAAGTATATCAAGGATATTGGGCTGTTTACAAAGCTTAATCTGGGACCTGCATCTCAGCTACTGTTGAGGTGTCAAGAAAACTCGATTGTATCTGAAAACTTATAAAGAGCTCTTTACAAGTTTAAAAAGCACAAAAGGATCATTCAGAACCTGCGCACAATCTCTTTGTCCCCAGCTCCTTCTCTCCACTACAAGTTCATTAAGATTTTTGGCAGAGAAAACAGAATGCATTTTGCAGGTCACTGGAGCATTTGACATTTTCCACTCAGAGAGTCAAGGGCATTTATAGTTGGCGTCAGAATGTTCTGTCAGTCTGAGGGAAGCACTTTGAAGTGTTTGTGGTTCAGGCCACATGTGCAGGCAAGATGTGCCTCTCCAACAGCAGTTTTTGCTCTCCACTCACATTCCAGGAGTCATGTGACAAGGAACAACACTGCTTTAACCCCTTCTCACTGCCAGAGCCAACTTCATCTCAAGCAGGCAGCACAAATGATTCAAAGGGGATACAGAAGCTAGGTGCTTCTTTAGAATGCTACTGTTAGAAAACCAAAGTCATTATAAACCAAGAAAGCTTTCCAGATGGTTCCAGTCCATAACTGTACATGCCTTGTAAGAAGCTTACCCTCTTGGACTAGCTGCCCAAATTGAAGGATACAAAGACTGAAAATATTCTTGAGAAGCTCAGCTTTGCTATGAGTTTGTAATGTCCATGCATGCTATTAAATGTCCATGTGGACACTCAGGTATTGACATGATACCTGGTAATAATGGTATTTCTAATATAGTGTAGGCAAAGACTTCAGTTGTGTGTAGCTTCTACTTTGTGATTATTACTAAAAACATAGGAGGCTTACTAATTAGAGCCAAGTGCAAAATGACAATTTAAGAGCCAGTTACCTCATGTGCCTTTTGTATCATACATTAGATTGACTGTCCTGTGCTGGCAGCCAGCCAAGACTCCCAGCACAGGACAGCTTGGCTACAACAGCTTCCTTCCATTCTGTTCTCTTGTTATAGTGTGTGGTGGTTGGGAAGTGTCCTGGCTGGGTCCTGGGACAGGGACATAACACTACTCCCTTCCTCGTGATCCCCCCTCCTGGGATCAGGAGGGCCTGACATGCCCTGCTTCCAGAACATGAACTCTGACTCAGAGTCTGAAACAGTGGACATACCAGAGGCTGAAACAGGAAGCATGCCAGGAAGTACAGGAAGAGGGTACAGTGCCACAAACAGAACAGGGGGTGGTGCCAGCTCCAGTGGGGAGTCCTGCCCCTTCAGACACAGAGGATAACTTAAAAGTATTTTCCTTTGCTGAGCACAGACAACAAAGCGAGACCTCACAGAAAATATAACCAGCAACAATTAATCAGACAACAGCCGTGCTAGGTGGTTGACAAATATAGCTGCAGCCCTTCCCCTCCAGGAGTTGTCAGAGCTTATCTGACCTCTCTGTTTGCTGGATGCTTTGCTGAATTCTGTGCCTGACTCTGGATTTCCCTGACTGACTTTGGACTTGTTGCCTTTGAATTCTGTTGGATTGTATTTTGACCTTGTGCTTACTGAATAAAAGTAAGTAAAGAGCTGGGAGCTATTTAGTTTGTTTTGTTTGAATTATCAGCTGTGCTGATGGGATAGGACAGAACTTGGTGTGGGGGAATAGTGGTCATCGAACTGCAGACCATGTTAGGGATGTGGGCATCTGCAGCATCTTCCCAGGAGTACTCCTCTGAGCCATACCCAGCCCAGTCAATGAAGTACTGTAGGTGGCCGTGCTGCCTCTGGGAGTCCAGAATCTGCACTACCTCAAACTCCTCTTCCCCATCCACCATTACTGGAGGGGGTGGAGCCAAATCTCCTACATCAGGTTAACTGTCCTTGGCAGTGGCCATCCCTGAACATGAGATGAAATGAGCAATCTCAGAAAATAGGTCTACCACCACCAGTACTGTGGTGTGACCAGCCAACTGGGGAAGGTTCATCATGAAATCCATGGAGACCAGGTGCCAAGTCCCTGTAGGGTTAAGCAGAGGCTATAGCAAACCAGTAGGTTTGCCTGGCTGGTCTTTCAAATGGTAACAGCTGGGACAAGTCATGTGGTAGTGCTCCACTTCCACCTGTACCTGGGGCCACCAGAAATCCCATGTGAGGAGGTGTAATGTTTGTATAGCCTGAAGTGCCCTGCAGGTCAGCTGTCATGGCGTAGCCATAGGACCTCCTTCTGACACAGGCCTACGGGCACATAGAGGCATCCCCTATGATACAGGAGCCCCTCCTAGGTAGCATAAGGGGAGGGCTCTGTCTCCTGGGTATGAGCCTGTACCACTGGGTCCTGCCGCTGGTGCTTTCTACGATGCATAAAGAAATGAGTGATTGTTGTTGGAAATGCCAGGATCATGTTGGATCTTTAAACCATATGTGGTTGATTTGTGATAAGGCAAAACAATTTTGGAGGAAAAACATAGCTGCCTGATTTACTGGCCAGCATTTTATGCAGTTCAGGGATGGCTGCTCTGCCATGTGGTGATCTCTTGTGCTCTGGCTTCACTTCCCTTTCCCAGCAGGCTGTGGGGGCCGCTCTGCATCTCAAGGCTTTCCTTAGCAGCCAATGAGTTCAGACTGTGGTTTGAACACATTGGCTGCTCCTTTCCTGGGCCAGAGTCTCCTGTAGTTCCCTTCTAGTCCGGGGAAGGGCCTTGTCATGTGTAATCCACCTTTCAGCTCTCAAGAAAACACACAGGGTTTTACCAATGTATTTAATGAGGCATATTAAGCTTGATCACAAATGGTTGGTGAATCTAACTTTTCACATCATGCATTTTGGTTTTATCTTGATACAATATTTGCACACATTCGATTTCCATTGGGAAACTCTTTGTATCTTTCCCCTTCCCCTATTTCCATTGGTCACTGAGATGTCTTCATTTTCAGATTTCATACTTTGATCTAATGCATCTCTGTTATTTTTGTTATTTATTTATATAGCCTTACCTCGGCCAGGCTCCTTGTGCTGTCTGTTACCTAGCTCTTCCTTTCTCTCTCTCTTTCACTAGGCTATAATCCTTTAACAGCTTCCCTTTGATATGCAGTACAATCTACATTTACAGTTTAGGCCAAAACTGCAAACCCCAGGATTCCATAGGATGTTGAAAGTGGAATCATCACGCTATAAGAGTGTAATGCGGAAAAGGCCTTAGATACTTCCCAGCCATACATAATAAATCACTAGCTGATTGCAACACTTTAAAACAAACAATTAACCCAGGTCTCTATTTTAACAGCTTAACTAAATGCTCACTACAATAATCTAAGTTAAAACACTAAGAGGATAACATATAACAATAATTTTCAAATACTATAATTTTTTATGCATAATCATGGATGTGTAACACTATCAATTATGTCAGGAAGCATAGCTGACAAGCCAGGCCTTTAAGTCTGTTCTCCCTGAGCGGACGCTTACTTTGTTCTGAGCATCAGAACGGACAGGACTTTTGAAGAGGAGCTTGGCAGCAGCAGCAAAGCACCATAGGACGGCAAGAAGAACAGCAGTGAGCAGTGGGGGATGTAGAAATTCAGTGGCAAGCAACAAGGAGAACTGAAAAGCAGCAGCAAGGGACATGAAGAATGGTGGTG
This sequence comes from Iguana delicatissima, assembly GCA_948472985.1. Lineage (NCBI taxonomy): Eukaryota > Metazoa > Chordata > Lepidosauria > Squamata > Iguanidae > Iguana > Iguana delicatissima. Next base: position 111,247 of record CAOKZL010002921.1, read on the forward strand.
AGGAATGGAAAGCAACAGCTGCAGTGAGCAATGTGAGATAGAGAAGCATGGTTGGTGAGTGAAGAGTTCTGCAGAAGAGTTCCTGGTCACCAGAGCCATGCTAGACTCATGTTTTCAGGGCTACACTACTTATCAGGGCAGGTATGGAGTGGCACATAGGCCCTCTGGACCAGCGTGAAGCTGAAATCACCTTTGACCCACTGGGTAGGTGTCTGGGTCCCCTCGCCATCTCATTCAGTTGCTTACTTTCTCTCTGGCACTGCCCTGGTAGCTGCCTCTGTGCGCAAGGTTTAGATTTCCATTTTGTAGGTTTCCATTTCCCATTCCAGGGAGTATTTTTTACCCCACCACCACCACCGTATGAGTGCCTTTGCTCCCCTCTTCTTCCATTTCTCCCTCCCTTCTGCCAGTGGTTTCCTCTCAGCACTTACCCTCCAGTTTGTTTCTGTTCCTTACTCTTCTCTCTTCCTGCTGGGTTCCCCCTTCAATTTCCTTGGCATTTTTGGTCCATTCTAAATCTTTCTCTGAGTTGTCTCCATAGAAACCAATTTAGTTCATGCCCTTCAGCCTTTATTTCTTCTTCCGTACACATTCTTGGTTTGTCGCCCTCCCATTTCAATAATTCCTGATACGTTAGTAAATTTCCTTGTTTTGTTAGGGCGATTTTATTAGCTTCTTGTGGCGAGGTCCATAGTGATGATTTTGTATAAAAATTTTGCTTTATTTGTGACCAAATCTTCAACAATGTCTTTCGGATGCAATAGTTTTTAAACTCTTTATTCACTGTAGACCTATCATAACATAGATAACCATGCCATCCAAATCTATTATTTATTTCTTCTAACTCTTTAGTGGTTGTGTTTTCTAATTGAATCCAGTCTTTGATCCAATCTAAACAACATGCATGGTAATAGATTTTTAATCATGGTAAGTCAAGTACTCCTCTCTCTTTTGCATCTTTGAGTGTTTTAAATCTAATTCTTGGTTTTCTCTCTTGCCAAATAAATTTTTGTAGGGCCTTTTCCCATTCTTTAAATATCTTCTCTTTCCCTATTATTGGTAAGTTTTGAAAGAGGAACATAACCTTTGGTAATAAAGACATTTTAAAAGCATTTATCCTACCCAGGAAGGATACATTCAGATTTCTCCATTTCTCCATATTACATTTAATTTCTTTCCATGTTCTTGAATAATTGTTTTCAAATAGTTCTTGATTCTTTTTTGTCATAATTATCCCCAGATATTTTGTTTTCTTGGTCAGCTGATATCTGGATCTTCTCTGCAGTTCTGCTTGCTCTTTTTTTGTCATATTAAAAGTCATCATCATTGTCTTTTCCCTGTTTATCTTATAACCTGCTTTTAGTCCATATCTTTGTAAAGTTTCCATCAGCATCTGAATTGATTATTGTGGACCCAAAACTATATGGATTTGAGAGAAAAGAGAATGAATTAGATGTACTGATGAAAGATAACCCAAAAGAAAATAATTTCTAAATTTTATAAATTATTACTGAAAAGAGAAATGGAATCAGAAGTAGTCAAAGATACAATGGTTAGATGGGCACAGAATTTGAATTGCAATTGAATTAGAAATTAGAATTCCAATTGAATTAGAAACTTGGGAAAGAGTGTGGAAAATAGATATAAAATTTACACCAAACTTAAATTTAAGAGAAAACTTTATAAAATGTTTTACAGATGGTACATGACCCCAGAAAAATTACAAAAAATGGGAACTTAAACTGTTGGAAGTGTGATGAAAAGATGAGGTCTTTTTTCCATATGTGGTGGACATGTAAGATAGCAAAAAAAATTGGAAGGGGGTACATGACGAAATCCAAAGAATTTGTAAGTTGAATTTTGAAACGAAACAGGAGCTTTATTTGTTAAATATGCTAGGGCAACAAAGGGAAATAAGAAGTCATCAGAAGATATTATTATATCTAATAACTGCAGCAAGGTTGACATATGTGCAGCATTGGAAAGAAAAGAAATATATAGATATAGAAGAATGGAAGTTAAAAGTTCTGGATATGATAGAGATGGAAAAATTAGCATTTTCTTTGAAGAATAAATCTATCCAGAACTTTGAGAAAGAATGGAAAAGAGTATTGGATTGGGTAAGGATACAAATGTATAAGAAATCAAAGAAGAAATAATGTAACTGTTCTCTCTGTAAGCTGGAAATTATGTTTGTAACGGAATGGAAATAAGCAATTTCAACTGGAAGATTTAAGCATGGAAGTGTGTGTGTGTGTGGGGGGTTATTTTCAAGACAAACGCTCAATAAAAATTATACACAGCAATTTCTTTCGCATTTTCCTGGCATTGTATGTTTGCTAGTCTATCTTTAGTCACTCACTGAGAGCTATTATCACTGGTTTTTCTACCTGTCGTACACTAGAGATTGTAAATTGCATAATGCCAACTAGGAAAGGACAGCAGACCATTGCAGTGGAGGGGCCCAGAACTCATGACCAGTCAGGGCAGCTGTGAAGATCCTGGGAGGAGTTGGCACCTGCTTTAGACAGAAGTAGAGCTGCTACAAGAAAAGGGACATCACAAGCGAGCAACATTGATCATGGCCAAGATGATGCAGCTCTTCTACTAGGCCTTTCACAGACCCTGGAATAGCTGATAGAAAAAGTAGAGAAGCTTGAATCACAGGTAGCAGCCACAAGCCAAGCCTTGGAGGGTGGCAGCAGTGATGCAGGTGCTTCAGCTCAGCAAAGCATGTGGGTAGAACCAGGAGGCCTTGCAAGGACAGATCCCCATTCCAGCAGCAGCATAGAACTTTCAGTGGAGACTGAAGAGGAATAGTTGAATGAAGCAAAAAAAGAGAAAGCATAAAAAGGATAAGGACAAGAAGCACAGAAGGCACACACTAAGGAGGACACAGACAGCCATGGATCTTCAGGTAAGTCCTCAGCTGAAGGGGAACCAGACAGGAAGGAGTATTGGATGGTGGCAGCACAGGTGCCAAGCCTTCCATCTTGGGACATCAGGAGATGGGTTAGGGGGTCCCCAGCCATCAAGGGGGCCACAGGACATATAGTTTAGGGAGCGGGATGTGGCCACTGCTCAGTTCAATTTCTTTGGAGACTATGAGGACCCTCCAGGGATGCACTTGGACAAGCGCATCAGGGAGCAGATCCTCAATGGTTATTATGTTGACATGTTCTCTCTCCTCAAGCTGGAGGGGGAGGAGGGGTGTGTTTGCAGAAGGGATAAGAAGGAGGACAAAGCCAAATCAGTAGAATGCTCATTTAACAACTGGCTGGCAGGTTATTCTATTTTCATGGGTCTGGTTCAAGCAGGTTTCCCTGATCAGGGTTTGCACCTTTCCAAATTTTAGCAATGTCCTAAAAGCCCGGGAGTTAGAAGGCGACGTGGCTGCTATTGAATATGACACAGCCTTTTGTAAAAGAGCATCCCAGAGTGAGCATGCTTGCTGGGATCTTATAAACGACAAATTTTGGTTGGTTCTTGTTGCCCCTCAAGGGCAAGGGTGAGTTTCCCGAAATATTCACTGGGCAGGGCAGAAGGATTCTAAGCCCTGGATTTGTTGGGAATTCAATTTGGGCAAGTGTCAGTGGGCTTGATGCAAGTTCGAGCATTGCTGCAAGGCCTAGGGCCGCAGCCAAAAACTGCTTTCTCCGAGGTTGGTAGTGGGCAGCTGTCCTTTTGTCTTGGTCGCTCCAGCAGGGCATCAGGGAATAGGAAGGATGGGGGCCCTCTGCTAAGACTGGCTCCATCAGTAGGGGCACAAAGAGTTAGTGCCATCTCCAGCTTTGGGGGGACGATCTTTGGCAGCTGCTCTAGTGCAGCTCTCTGCACTCTTACCCCTCTTGAAGCTATACCCCAATAAGTTGTCTGCAGATTACATCAGAGAGGGTTTCTCCAAGGGATTTAGGATTCCTGCCATGGGTTCCAAAAGGACCTTCAAGTCCAGCAACCTTAAGTCAGCTTGAGATTTGCCTCAAGTGATTGTGGACAAGATAGAGAAAGAATGTAAGTTGGGGGGGGTTGCAAGGCCATTTGTTGCCCTACCATTCAGCAACTTGAGGGTATCTCCCCTAGGGGTGGTCTCCAAGAAGACAGCTGGGGAGTTCCACCTTATTCACCATCTCTCTTACCCTAAAGGTGCATCAGTCAATGATGCCATCCTCCCAGAGCTCTGCACCGTTTGCTATGCATTCTTTGATCCAGCAGTTCACCTAGTCAGGACATGTGGCCCCGAGGCACTCATGGTAAAATGCAACATTCAGTCAGCATTTTGTTTGCTCCTAATCCACCCCAATTGATTTCTACTTGTTAGGTTTTAAGTTCAACAGGGTATGGTACTACAACAAGGCCGTGCCTATTGGGTATTCTGTTAGTTGTTCTGCCTTTGAGACTTTTAGCACATTCCTAGAATAAGCAGTGAAAGTCAGGGCCAGGTCCCCATTTGTCCCCCACTATTTAGATGACTTCCTCATGGTGAGGGATGCCAAGTCAGGGGAATGCACTAGGTTATTGGGGGTCTTCCAGGCTCTTGCTGAGAAACTGGCCATTCCCCTGGCAGAAGGTTAGACAAAGGGCCCTTCCAGTTCTCTGGTCTACCTCAGTATCACTTTGGTTTCAGTGTCAGGGGTGTCTTGTCTCCACTTAACAAGTTGTAAGGCCTCAGGGAACAGCTTCACCACATGCTGTTGTTACCACCATGTACTGGCCTGGCCTTTGGTGAACCAAAGATATCATTTTGATATCATAATTCGGCCCTACTCTGCCACCAGCCAAGTGTTTGGGAAGCCCGCTGAACAAGCACGAAGCTAGGCATGGCTATTGCTTGCTGCTCTCACCAAAACAAGCCAGATATCGCCAGTTCTGCTTTAGGGGACCTCCCGAAACAAACACCTTCATTACCACAAAGGGATCCTCTGTCCTGAGAGGACATCCTGGCGAACTAGGTACTTAACTGCCGAGCTAGCCGCATTTGCATACTGGCTATTCTATTGTCAATTCGGACTTTAACTTAATCATGCAAATTCTGACCTTTCGGAGGTTTTGTCTCCAACCCAAAATCTATTGTTTTTGCCCAAGACCAGACAAGCCTGCTGTTGTTCTTTCCCTTATAAAAATCCCCCACTCAAAGAGCTCTTTAGAACTCTCACTGGAACTCTCACTGGAACTTTTCCAGAACTCTTGCCGGATCGCCCAAACTTCACTCTGCCTTGCTGCCGCTCAGTTCAGCAGATTCCTCTCGGCTGCCACGCTGGGTTTCCACTTCTTCAATTGGGCGTCTTCAGGACTACAGGACAGGTGGCGTATCACCCATTCCCCTCAAATTCTATTTCCTTTTCTAGTTAGGAGTGTGTTTGTGCTTTTCTTTGATAACTGTTTAATAAATCTTAATTGTTGTTTGAACCATTGCCTCCTCACTGACCTTACGCTGTATACATAAGGTACAAGATCCTGCTGCGTTGCCCTGCCTCTCGTTAGCCAAGAGAGTGCTCCAGCTAATTTCCCCCAACTTTGCTTAGGTAGTTGGGTAGTTTGGGTGCCCCTCTCGGGACCCCCAATTCACAGGGTAACACTGTCCTATAAGAATGCCACACTCAAAGAGGTTCAGATTCTGCTGTGCCACCTCAACTTTGCCTGCAAAGTTGTTTTGCTGGGTAGAGCCTTCTGCGTGTGGCTAGCCAGAATCATGGCTGGTGTCAGGGTGTCCTACCAGAGGATCCATATCACACAAAGTGTTAAAGAGAATCTGGCCATCTAGTCTAATTTTTTGGACAATTTTAGTGGGGCCTCTCTTTGGCAGGAGGCATGGAAATCAGGAGTGAAGGTCCACTCAGATGCAGCCAGTGATGTTGGATTTGGGGTACATTATGGTGGACATTGGTGCACCCAAAGGTGGCCAGCTGCCTGGCTGAAGGACAATATCAGCTGAGATCTCACCTTCTTAGAGCAATTCCCTATGGTAGTGGCTGTAGTCATATGGAATGATCTTTTTGGAGACAAGAGGGTTTGATTCTGGTACAAGAACCAGGCAGTTGTTGCTGTCAGCAACAGACAATCATCCAAGTCGGGGGGTTATGCAACTCATTTGCAGACTTGTGTTGATTTGTTTGCATGCTAACATTTACAGCTTGTTATGTTCTAGGCCTAGATAACGGGACTGCCTGTATTGATTTCAGGTGGAGAGGTTTTGGCAATTGGCATTAGAGCCAGATCAATAGTCGGTGGCATTCCTGGAAGAGCTCTGGAACCTTGGAAGTGAAGCGTAATCCAGGGTGTTCTCAACTAAGTGGCCCCAGCCACTTTCTGGGCTTACTTTAGGGCTGTGGCCAGGTTTCTGCAGGGAGACGGGGATTGGTTCAGGATGGCCAGTATCCAAGCAGCAGGTCCTGCAGTACATAGCACAACTTAGGGAGCAAGGTTTTTCCCCATGATCTATATCTCTCCAGCTAGCAGGGATCTCCTTTTTCAGCAAGGCCAAAGGGTTCATGGATCCCTGTGATATGTTCTTCATCAGGAAGCCAGTTGGGGTCTGGAAGAGGATGGACCCCAGAAGGATGGACCCATCATTTTTCACTTTCTTAAGCATCTTCCAGCTTCATGCCAGTGCAACGAAGAAGTTTGCTGTTTCAGGCAGTCTTCACTGTGGCATTCTTTGGGGCTTTTAGAGTGGGAGAGTTAGTGACTGGGTCTAAGTTTGACCAGTCAGGCCAAGCACTGCAAGTGATGACATCTCTGTAAGTAGGGCATGTGTCATTATTAAGGTTAGGTAGTCCAAGTGCGAGTAACTTGGCCGGGGTTCCAGTATCCAACTCTGGGTTACCTATTCCCCCAGCCCATGCCCAGTCAGGACACATTGTACGTTCCTGGGACTGCGTCCGCTTGGCCTAGAGTACATTTTTATCCATCAGGACAGTTCCAGGTTCTAGTTGGTGGCAATCCTCAGGTCCACTATTTGACTGCTGGAACCATAACTGCTTGAGTTTGGTGGCCATTCATTCAGAATAGGAGCAGCCACCACAGCTGCTCAATGGGGTCTGGTGGATCAGGACATCAAGAAAATAGTATGGTGGAAATCTGGGGCTTTTGCAGCCTACATTAGACTAGGACTAGTTATTCAGGATTAGTAACACATTCTCTTTGAGTTTCAGGGCTACAGAAACGAAGCAGCTATGAAGACATTAGTATTTGGTGTCTATTTGGTATCCATGGCTGTAGACAATCAGAAGGTGGATGGGAACCAGACGGGGCTACGGCAGGAATGCATTCTCAAGCCATGAGAACAGATCACCTTTGGGGGAGGAGCTACGTGAGGCAAACAGTGGATGTGGTGTCTGACTCTCCAATTTGTTATTCAGTGGTGTTGGCTCCTGGCTGTCTTGTTGGTCACGTGCTGGGCCTGCCCTGTGTGGGAGAGTTCTTCTGGTTACAGCTGTGAAGGTTTGGTGGAAGGCAGGAGCGGGCTCAACTGCCTCTTTTGGGCAGTTGGCATCGGTCTTGGATCCAGGACTGGGATGTTGGTACCACTAGGCTAGTTTATCTTTCACATCCCCTCACAGTGGAACGGAGGTGCAGAGGGGCTGCCAGGGGTCCACAGTTCAATAGGTGATATTTTTTCTTGACTTATTAGATTAGTTTTTCTGAAGAGTTATTAAGGGTTGCTAGTAACAGGGTGGAAACCACCTTTTTAAATTTTTAATTATGTGTAGTTTTGTGTTCATTAGTTTTGATTGATGTTTGGAACTTGGTTGTTTAGTGATTTTTATTTGCTACTATATTATACATTTGACTTTGATTTGTCTTTGTATGTATTTTTTCTCTTCCTTTCTAATTTTATATTTTGTGTTTTTATATAAATAAAAATTTAAATTAAAAAAAGACAATTGTTCCTCTTTACAGAGCTTTCCAAAATTGCTAGCATCCTTTTAAAACCAGTTTTGTTCAAAGATAGCAAAACCAAATCATCAGAATAAAGAAAAATTGAAATCTTGTGGTTACTAACAGGCAGAGGAAAAAAATCAGGGGAAGCCATTTTTGGAATCACATAATTAATATAAAAATTGAATTTAAAAGGTGCCAGAATAGAGCCCTCTTTCACTCCCTGAATAATGACAATAGGTTGTGCTATAGCACCATTTAAACCTGTTGTCATCTGTAGAGAATTATCTTGGAGTAACAACTGAATAAGCCACAAAAATCTTTTATCATATTTGTTTTAGCTAATTTATGCCATAAATGCCACTTATCAAATCAAATGCTGATTAAAAGTTTACAAAAGCTGTATGAATAAACTTATTTGAGCCACTGGTAAATTTACATGTAAGATGATGAAAAAGTACGATCCAAAGTACTTCCATCTCTCCTGAATCCTGCTTGTCCTTCATAAATAGGTTGATTACTATCCCATTCCAGAAACTTGTTTGAAGGATAGTTTAGAGGCCACATCTAGGGCCATTTCCACACCCTTCCTTTTCACAGAGTCCTCCAGTGGGGATCCTGGCATTGACTCTACTGGGAGGGGACCATGACGGGGGTGCTCCCCTCTGCACCAGATGGCTCCATGGTGAAGGAAGTGCAATGGCTACATCTCTTCCTTCTGCAATACAGCCAGGTACTTTCTCAGGCTGCACTGGGACAGGAAGCAAAGCCATTGCACTTACTGGGCTTCTGCAGGACAGGTAAGTCCATGATGGTGGCACAATCGTGGGTTATTGATGGGAAAAGCCCGTCAATGATTTAATCCGTGATTGTTCCGCCTGGAGACAGGAGAAAGATGGGATCATGATGACACCATACAGAAGTGTCATCATGGTCCCGTCCTTCTCCCATCCCCATGGTGGGTTGGGAGGGTGGTATGGAAAGGGCCTAAAATACTGATAGACCTGTAGTCAGGAGGATCTGTTGTGTTCCCTTTATTGAAGATTGTTACAACAATGCTAGATTGTCATCCTGAGGGAAAGTTATCAATTTGAGTTAATATACATAAACAATTTTGCAATAATAGGTGACCAGGATTAGCAGGAATCGAATCTAGGAGCCTTGACACTTTGGGATGTAGAAATCAGGGTTTTTTTAATTTCAGCAGGAGAGACAAATGGCTATTCAGGAAATTTGTCAGAACTCGGATCATTATATGCTGTATAGTTAAGTTGCTTCTGACAATGTGCCTAAAATGGGCAAGCCATGCCTCAGATGTGATTGGGGTAGAAGTCTCACAAGTTATAGGAGAAGCCTCTCTGTATAAAATTCCAGAATTTGGTTTCATTACCTTCAGCAAGGACCAGATCCAAAGATCTCCACTTGTTAACAAAATAAGCCTTACTTTTTCCCTTTTTCCTTTTCCAATATATATTCTCTCCTTAGTTGTTTTAGAAAAAAATGGCATCAGCAGGGCCTCTCTGTTTCACTTGCCTTGTTAGTTTGCTCAGCTCCTTTTTCTTGACCCTTCATTCTCTGTCAAACCATGTCTGAACGACCACAGAGATTTTACCTGACATGGTAGTAACTATATAAGGTCTAAGATCATCAGTTATGTCCTGATAAATCTCCCTGATATAATGAGACCCCACAAGAGCATGTTGTAGCCCTTGAAGCTTTTCTTTTCGTAGCATCTGTCTGATGTCGGTATTAACTGTAAGAGACTATTTAAGCCATTTTTCACCTTCTAAATGGCCTGGCATTTTAAGATCTTTCAAAGTCCCAGAGTCTTCTAAGATGGCCTTCTACATCAAGAAAGAGCCATTTCTGTTGTTTGTGGTACAGTAACAAACAGGTCAAATAACTGATTTCTCAGGGGTAGGTACTTTTAGTATTTCAACAGGGATGAAATTATGTTCCAGGTACTAATTCTTCCTGGGTTCTAGATAGTCCTTTCGGATGCAGATCATAAGCAATGTCTATGGATGCTAGTTCTCCAAGGAAGGCATCTCTATAATTTAAAACATAATTTCCATTCTTTGAATTTGCTAATTTATGGATAAGAGGATTCAAACACAATTTTGGATTTGAGTGATCAATATGCTGTATGAGTATGAATTGAAAGAATTTTCTCTTCCTTCAGATTTGTAGAGCTGACTCCAAAAACAGCAAGCATGGTTGCTATTTGAGAATGTCAAAATCGCCATGCCTCTTAACTTTTTAGGTCTTCTGGGGTACAAAAAGAGAGCATTTTATATCCAGCGAGGTATCCCATCCAGCCCCCAATACATCTAAAATATCCATTGACATTTCTAAAACTGGGATCCACATATTATTTGGTCTCCTTAAATAGCCAGTTAAAAATAGTAACAAAACTCTTACACAGTAGAACACGTATTTGCTTACTGGAGCCAGAGCCTACATGTTCTACAGATTGTAACTAGTATCTGTAACTTGAATTTGTTTGCCTTCAGAGCCTTTTCAAATATTGTTCCTGCAGATGAAAGTAGAGTCTGAAATTACTTTCTTTTAGAGTATCATCATGCAATTCATCTAGGAGTAACAAATCATAATTTGAAAAGGTTAAAAGTCCTCCATATCTCTTTTGAAATCTCCAACTCCAACTGAGGTGTCTAGTATCTTCTTAGAATTAGTAACCTGATCATACATTATTTCCTCCAGGGCCTGAGTCACTGATGGGGGACAATCATTTTTTCTTCCATCCATTGTGGACTTCAGTCTGTCTATTGATCTACCAAACCTCTACCTGGGGTGCTGCTTTTTAAACTCCTAGCTCTATCAAAACTGTGATATATTGCAATGTCATTTCAAACTAGAGATCTCTCATTTTTATAGAGTGCTTCTTGTTGAAAAAAAATGGATTTACTTTGTGCTGAAAGAAACACTGGTCTCTCAAATGGATGTAGATACTTCTAGCATGTTCTCTATCAAATCTGTGAGATTGTTCTGTAGATTTCTCCACCAAATTACGATTGGCAGAAAGTGGTGTAGAGTTTAAATGGCTAAGACATATAGTCACTGAAGCTCTAGCCAAAAACTCTGGGTCCAAAAACCAGCTACTGTTAGGGTAATGTCTAATAATCCCATTTATTTATTGAACTGATATCCCACCTTTCTCCCAAGATGGGATTCAAGGTGGCTTATTACTCTGGGAAGCTTCTACATTACTTATGATCCCATTATCCAGATTCATTGGAATACCTGAAGCTTAAATAAACAGATTGTTTCAGAAGGAACATTGATTCATTTTCCCAGGTTGTGATGACCTTCCAGAATAAGGGAATCTTTGCAAAGTAATGTGGAAGAGGGTTTTTGTTTGTTTGTTTGTTTTTGGTTTTGAGACTAATCATCACAGTCTGCACTACTGGTTTTAATCACACAGAATTGTCAAAGTCATTTAGTTGTTATTTAACCATTATAGTGTACTAATACAGATTATAAACGAAACAGAAAATAAAAATGAAAGTAGTAATTCTTAGAATACCTATATATATGTTAAATGGCTTTATTAACTGAGGTCATTTGATTGTATCCAATATGAACAAGCAATTATTCCAAGGGAAATTTTACCTATTTTGAAATTGCATTACAGACTGTTCAGCATGACTGCTTTTGAGTGCTGAGTAGAACAATTTAGAAGTTCCAGCCAACTGCTAGAAGGGGCCTTCTTATGAGGCACTGAGACACAGACCATCTCTGACAGCAGGCAAGTTCTTCTGCCCAGATCCTACTCAACTGTGCAAAGGTGCACAACAGATGCATTTAAAAGTAGCTTTGTACAAAAAAGATTTTGATATTATGAGGAAATACATTCATTTCATGTATTTATTACAATACTATACTGCAGATATTTACTCAGAAGAAAATTCCCGTACTCCGGGGGTTTATTCCACTAGGATATTTAATACTGCAGCTTTAGCCACTTTAAAAATCTCCCAGTGACTTACAAGAACAATGCAATACATGCACATTACTCTTATGTCAGGTAATCTGATTTGATATTGTTATTCTACAGCAGCCTGAGATAGAATGGCTGGTTAATGCTACCAATGGTCAAGGAGCCCCTGTCATTCTGATTTCATTAGAAAGTGATAGTATATATGTGAACACAATTACAGTCCACAACCTTCCACAGGATTCAGGGATCCCCTATTCCTTTTACTCATTTCAGACATGAAATTCACTTGGATGATTCTGGGCTGCAGTTGCTATCTCTTAAACTAACACAAACTACCTTGTAATTTTTTGTGGGAGACACCCTTAGCTCCTTGGAAGAATGGTGGCATAAAATGAAAGATAATGCCAAAGCAGCATCTGCAATCATATACAAGAAGAATGTGAATGTCCCACATTGATAAGATTTGCCCAACATTTTCAAGCATAGACAAACAGACACTTTATTTCGGTCATTGACCAATAAAACAATAATAAACACAGAATAAATACATAAAAACAAAAACAAATAACAAAATTTAAATGGCTCGCATCAGCCACTATTGCTATTATTAACTGTTTGAGAATGTATCTTACACATGATATACAAAAACTTTGCTACTTTGAGCATAACAGTTTGTTCCTGATTATCCAGCAGATGGCGTAGATAGAAACCATCAGAATGTCCTGGGAATTGGGTTAGTAGAGGAGTAATCAGCTCTTGACGAATGTCTTGGTAAAACTGACAATATGAATTGTAGTTTCTACCACACCGGTATTGCAAGGGCAAAATCGCATCTCGTAAGGAATTTTCCTAAATTTCCCTTCCAATATCGCTGTGGGAAGAACATTAAATTGAGCCAATGTTAAGGCTCTCCTGAATTTGGGCACAGTGACGTAGTATAAGTATGCAACCAGTCTAGAGATCATCAGTTGATTATTGGCAAGTTATAGTTAGTAAAGGTAGCAATTTCTGTTTGACCTTCTATATCTAGTATCCTTTGTTTTACAATAGCTTTTGCTTGATCTAATCCTAATCCTAGGATATAATTATTTTCAAGCATATGTATCTTCAGGGTCATAAGGACTAGAAGCTCCTTTTTATACTGTGATTTTTCACAAGGCTGAATCATGGGTCTAGTGCCATATTCTGCACCTTGCACATGGCCATAAGTACATGTAATAGTAGGGGCACACCCAAGCTAACATTCCAGGTCTCAAAATATGAACTGCATGTACAATTTCTGAAGGACATGGAGTTGTCATTAAGTGAAATACTACAGTTCCAAGACTGGCACACTATGAAAAGGAAGCAGCATTCAATTAGAGGCTTACCTTTAAAATGAAAAAGAACCACATGGATAGCCCACCACAGGTCTTTGTAGAAGTGCTGCTGAAATTTTGACATTGCTTATAAGGTAAGTAATAAAGTAAGATCTTACATTTTATCTCTATAATTAAGACACTTGAAAAAAATCATGAAGTTTTCATTCACAGAAATAAAGTTCAGTGCTTTTAAAGGAGGTAGTAAAGGAGAAAACTGTTTGAAATTTTTGATGCTCATGAACTGTAGAGATCCACACATACAACGGGTTTCAGACACACACGTATGTGACATGTAACGAATTTCAAACATTATGTAATCCTTTTGGAGAAAATGAAAGTGGATGCACCCTTATTTGTATTTCCCATCTAATATCTAAGACATCTTTTTATCCAGATGCCATTAAGAGGGACAGATACTTGTTTTTCTGAACTATCTTGACATGACAGATGTACACATAATCTGAATCCCATCTGATTTTTGAAGCCTCATTTTGGCAGCCCTCAAAGTCCCCTGGAGACCCCATCCCACCCCCTTTTAAAACTGGTGGATTTTCAGCTGACTTTTTCCACTCCAAAATATCCCAAAATTCAGCAAAACTAATGTAATAGTTTAACTTATCCACCCCCAGAACAATCCATATCATCCATATTGAAAAAATGTCCAAAATCAGCCCCAAATGGAAACACAAAATGATACTGCATTACTTCTGGTGCAGGAGGATGCACGGGTGCAGCTCATGAGATTGCAGGGGTGACAGTTGGGTCCTGTCTACGTGCAATTGCCCTGCCCTGCCTTAAATGTTGTTGTTCTGGGCCTTCAAGTTGTTTGCAGCAACCTTTCCAGCAACCCTAATGTTATCAGACCGTACACCCCCACACATTGATATGGTTTAATTGCCGAGATATAACTGGCAAAATATATTAACTGGCATATACATACATAAACACACACACACACACACACACACACACACATATATATATATGTCTGTGTGTGTATATATAGTGTACCCTTATATGGCTGAATGACCAGGCTGGATAAGACAAAAAGGCTGGCTGACCGTATGCATTGTGAACTAGGTCAGAGGAAATCTCCAGGTCATAGTCATAGCCAGGTCAGAGGCCCTTTTTGCACCTTACTTTCATCGTGGCGGTGGGGGCCAGTGCTCGCGCGGGCAGCCATTTGCGTGAGCCACTCACGGCAGCCCTTCTGCCTCCTGCAGCTGTTTGCCAGTTGCGTGAGCGTCGCGCAAACGCCCCGCCCCTTCCTACCACAGCACAACCTGGGAATTGCAGGCTAGCGCTGAGGCAGGAAGTGCAACCGGCCCGCTCGTCCGACGCACCGCAGGGCAGGTAAGTGCGCGAGGGCACCGGAAAGCTTGCATGACTGCGCAGCATTTTCGGCTTGAAACCGAAAATAAAAAAATGCACGCGCAGTTCGCGTTAGGCTCGTGAGCGTCACGTAAATGAGAGTGCATCGTATGGACTGGCACTCCCATTTACGCAACACTCAAGGGGCCCTCTCGCAAAAGAAACTGCGTGCAAAAAGGGCCATCGTCAGGAAATCACCAGGCAACTCCAGACGTAATAGGCTTGCAGTTAGCCTTAACAATTCAACCTTTGAAACAATAGCAATTGGAAGATTCCCTCAAGACAGCTGGTGGTCTTAACTCCTTTCCCTCTGACCGAGCAATGCTCTCATGGTGTATTCTTGCATGGCAGGGAGTTGGACTAGATGGTTGCTGTAGTCTCTTCCAAATCTACGATTCCATAGATTTAGGTACTGTAATTTAGGTACTGTGGACTGTTAAAAAGACAAATAAATGGATCCTAGAGGAAATCAAGTCTGAACTCTCTGTAGAAGCCAAGATGACTAAACTGAGACAGTCATAGTTTCGACATATCATGAGAAGACATGACTCATTAGAAAAGGCCTTAATACTTCGTAAGGTAGAAGGCAGTAGGAAAAGAAGAAGACTGCATTACAAGTGGATAAACTTGATCAACGAAGCCATGGCCTTGGGTATGCAAGACCTGAGCAGGGCTGTTGAGGACAGAGTGACTTGGAAGTCTCTCATTCCTAGATTGCTGTTACCACTGCAATCTGGTCTGATCTTTGGTGAAGCAAAGATATCATTTTTGATATCATAATTCGGCCTTCTGCCACCAGCCAAGTGTTTGTGAGGCCCCGCCGAAAGAGCGCAAAGTTAGGCATGGACGATACTTGTTCCTCTCACTAAAACACCAGATATTGCCAGATCCACTTCAGGGGGAGACCTCCCGACACAAACACCTTAACAGTAAAACAAAAGGACTCTTTGCCTGAGAGAACACCCTGGCAAGTTAGACACTTAAAGGCAGAGCTAGCCACATCTACATACCGGCCATACCATTGTCAATTCGGACTATAATTCAATCGTGCAAATTCTGACCTTTCGGAGGCTTTGTCTCCAGCCCAAAACTTATTGTTCTCACCAGAGACCAGACTAGCCTGCGGTAGTTCTTCTCCCTATAAAAACTCCCAGTTTTGGTAGTTCAGTGGACTTCGCTGGACCTGGCTGAACTCCACTGGAACTCTCGCTGAAAATCACTTGTTGAAATCACTTTTCCTCGCCTCGCTGCTGCTGGATCCAGCAGATTCCCCTCGGTCTCCGTGCCGGATTTCCTCCTCTTCAATTGGTGTCTCCAGGACTTCGGACAGGTGGCGTATTGCCCATTCCCCAAATTCTCTTTCTTTCCTTTTTCTAGTTAGGAGTGTGCTTGTGTTTTTATTGTTTTGTTTAATAAATACTGTTAGTATTTTGAGCTGCCTGACTCCTCACTGACCTGAACCAGTATACATAGGATAAAAGATCCCGCTGCGTTGCCCTGCCTCTCGTTAGCCAAGAGAGGGCTCCAGCTAATTTCCCCATCTTGCTTGTTGTTGTTTGGTTATTTGGGAGCCCCTCCTGGGACCCCCAATTCACAAGGTAACATTGCCATAGGTCAAAGTCAACTGGACAGAAATTAACAACAAACAAAAGGACTTCCTACTTAGCAATTGATTGAATGGCTCTACTCTTTTTAAGACTAGCACTTGGATTTGGGGCATAGTCTTTTTACTTAATGAACAAGACATAGAATTATAGATTCATAGAATCATAGAGTTGAAAGAGACCACAGGGGCCACCCAGTCCAACCTGCTGCCATGCAGGAACACACATTAAAGCACATTCAACAGATGACCATCCAGCCTCTGCTTAGAAACCTCCAAAGAAGGAGACTCCACTACACTCTGAGGCAGCATATTCCACTGCTGGACAGCTCTGACCATCAGCAAGTTCTTCCTGAGGTTCACGTGGAATCTCCTCTCTTGCAGCTTGAATCCATTGATCCTTGGTCTCTGGACTAGCAGAAAACAAGCCTGTTCCCTCTTTGATATGACATCCTTTCAAATATTTAAATATGGCTATCATGTCACCCCTTAACCTGCTCTTCTCCTAGTTAAAAATACCCATCTCCCTCAGCTTCTCCTCATATGGCAAGACTCCAGACCTTCTACCATTTTGGTCACCCTCCTCTGAATACATTCCAGCTTGTCAATATCCTTCATGAACTGCAGTGTCCAGAACTGGACACAGTATTCCAGTTGGGGCCTGACCAAAGCAGAACAGAGTGGTACTAACACTTCCCTTGATCTAAACACTATATGCCTATTAATGTAGCCCAGAACCACGTTGGCTTTTTTAGCTGCCACATCACACTGCTGATTCATGTTCAGCTTGTGGTTTAGTAAGCCTCCTAGGTCCTTTTCACATGTACTGTGGTCAAGCCAGTGATCAACCATCTTTTATCTGTGCATTTCATTTTTTTTTTCTGCCCAGGTGTAGGACCTTACATTTCTCCCTGCTGAAATTCATTTTGTTAGTTTCAGACTAACTCTCTAACCTGTTAAGGTCATTTTGAATTCTGATGCTGTCCTCTGCAGTTTTACCTACCCCTCTTAATCTGGTGTAATTTGCAAATTAGATAAAATGCCTCTACTCCCTCATCCATATCATTGATAAAGATGTTCAATGACACTGGGCCCAGGAGAGAACCCTATGGCTCTCACTAGTCACTTCTTTCCAGGATGAAAAGGAGCTATTAGTGAGCACCACTGGGTTCAGTTGGTCAACTAGTTACAAATCCATCAAATAGTGGCATTGTCTAACCCATATTTTACTACCTTGTTCGCAAGAATATAATGGGGGACCTTGTCAAAGGCCTTACTGAAGTCAAAATACATTATGTCCACAACATTCCCTTCATCTACCAAACTAGTAACTCTATCAGAAAAAGAGAGATAAGATTAGTCTGGCATGACTTGTTTTTGAGAAACCCATGTTGACTTTTATTGATCAAGACATTCCTTTCTAAGTATTTACAGAATGTCTGTTTAATGATCTGCTCTAGAATCTGTTCTAGAATTGATGTCAGGCTGACTGAGAGCTAATTGTTTGGGTCCTTTTTTTTCCATCTTGAAGATGAGGACAATATTTGCCCTCCTCCAGTCTGCTGGGACCTCTCCTTTCTCCAGGAATTCTCAAAGATTATTGGCAAGGGTTCTGAGATTACTTTTGCAAGTCCTTTTAATATCCTTGGATGAAGTTCATCTGGTCCTGGAGACTTTAATTCATTTCAGCCGGGTATTCCTGTACTACCTCTTTCCCTATGTTGTGCTGCATTTTCCCTACAGCATCATTTGTTCCATTTTCCCATGTAGAGCATTGTTTTCCTTCTGGGAGAAGACCATGTCAAAGAAAGTGTTGAGTAGTTCTGCCCTTTTTTCTGTCCTCTGTTAGCATTTCACCATCTTCTGTATGCAGAGACCCTTCCATTTACTTGTTCATCCTTTTGCAATGGACATAACCAAAAAAAACCCTTCTTCTTGTTTTAACCTCTCTAACAAGCCTGAGCTCATTCTGCACTTTAGCTTTAGTGACTTTCTTCCTACAATTGCTGCTTATTTGTTTGAATTCCTCTTTGATGATTTCTCTCTTTTTCCATTGCTTGTACATGTCCCTTTGAATCTTAAGTCCATTGAAAGTTCTTTAGACATCCATCCCAGATTCTTTAGATGCCTCCCATTTTTCTTCTTCATTGGAATTATTAGAAATTGTGCCTTCAGTATCTTACTTTTTTGAAATTCGCTTCCATCACACCCACTATTCCCTTAGTTTACTGAAACCAGTTTTCTTAAAGTCTAGAATGTGTTTCTGATTTTGCTTGGCTTCCCTTTTTCATTGCATAAAAAACTCCCAGGAGAACATGGTCACTACCACCTAAGGATCCTGCCACTTCCATGCCATTAATCAGGTCATCATTGTCGGATAGGATCAGATCTAAATAGCTGTCCCTCTTTTTCCCTGCTTCACCTTCTGGTCTATGAAATTGTCTACAAGTCAAGTAAGAAATTGGTTGAGCCTAATACTTTTGGAAGAGTTTGACTTCCAACAAATATCAGAATAGTTGAAATCTCCCATTACTACTGTATCTCTTCTTTCTGAATGTTTGGTCATCTGTTCCAAGAAGGCATCATTCAAATCCTCAGTCTGGCATGGAGGTCTGTAGTAGGCCCCCATAGTGATATCACTGTTTTTTATTTCCCCCTTAATTTTTATCCAGATGCGACCCAGATGTTCGCAACATGGCTTCCAGGATTTAAGTCATGGATCTCTTCACAGGTGCAAGTGTCCTTGATGCTGCTTGGTGCTGCTCCTCCTAAAACTCCTAGCACTCCGCCTAGAATTCCTGGATCTGCAGAACTCTTCTCCAACACCACATTTCAAACTAGCTGTTTTTCTTCCTATCAGCTTTTTCATTGTCCAGGTTTCACAACCATATATAGAAATTGAGAAGTCTGCTATTTTCTGAGATAGTATGATGTCATCTGCATATCTGAAATTGTGGATGTTCCTTCCATCAAATTTCATGCCTCTTTTCTCTGAGTGTAATCCTGCTCTACATATGATACATTCAGCATATGAGTTAAACATATAGGATGATAAAAGGCACCTTTGTCTGATCCCCTTGTCAATTGGAAACTATTACATTTCTCCATATTCTGTCCTAATTGTGGCCTTTTGTCTAAGTACAGATTAAGCATCAGGATAATCAAATGTTGTGGCACACCCAGTTCTTTAACAGTGATTTATAGTTTTTCATAATCTACACTATCAAAGGTTTTGCAATAATCTACAAAGCACAGGTTGACTTTCTTCTGAAATTCTTTAGTATGTTCCATCATCCAACATACATTTGCAATATGATCCCTAGTGCCTCTTCCTTTCCTGAACCCAGCTTGAACATATGGCATCTCTTGCTCCATATATGGTAAAAGCCTTTGTTGTAGAATTTTGAACATCACTTTGCTTGTGGAAATTGCAATCCCTGGTAATCCCTTTCTTGGAGAATGGAATATATACCAACTGTTTTCAACCTGTGGACCATTCTTTTGTTTTCCATATTTGACAGATTTTAGTTAGAACCGCAGTAAATTTTGTCTTTTTGTTCTGATGCAGCTCCACTAGTAGGCCATCTGTTCTTGGTGACTTACTTTCCCAAATGTCCTGAGTGTATGTTTCACTTCACTTTCTAAAATTGTGGGTACATCTTCAAATGGTTCTTCCTTGAATGAATCTGTCTTCCTTTCATCTCTTTTATCTAGTCTTTTATATAGTTCTTCCATGTATTACTTCCATTTCTTAATACTGTCATGTTGACATTACTCCATGACGTGGTTCATAATGTGACCCAGCCATGAGGATGAATGCATGTTGATTGTGCTGTGCTTTCCAATACTATATGATGGTATAAAGTATGTTGTAGTGCAGTGGTTCTCAACCTGTGGGTCCCCAGATGTTTTTGGATTTCAGCTCCCAGAAGCCCCAGCCACTATGGTCAATGCTCAGGGCTTCTGGGAGCTGAAGTCCAAAAACATCTGGGGACCCACAGGTTGAGAACCACTGTTGTAGTGAGTGGTCATCATGGACTAGCCAAAGGCTTAAATTACTATCAAATGTCTTACAGGCAAGCATATATCATACATTATACCTTGGGTATAATCTGAATGATAGTTGTAAGTAAGCAACGGGACACAAGGTTACTGCCATAGTATGCTGAATAAAAATCATTGTATTGTTATTGTATTTACATAGAGTCTTGTTATAATAGTGAGTTAGAGCTTTGCTGTGTTTCTACTGTACTGCAGTGCACCGTGGACTTTGGTGTCAGGGGCTTTGCTATACGGAGCTGGATTGTCAGTACTTACTCTCATGCTATAATGTATTGTCTTTTGCTGTATGCTTTGGCTGTCCTTGCCATATGTAGTAGGTCCTACCATGTATGAAGTAGGTATAGTTAATACCTATTGTTAGTCATGTTTAATGGGTTATCATACACCTTGCTTGATCATATCCATATTATATTACAAGTATGTATTGCTGCTTACGTAGAATGTAGAGCATGTGTAGTGTCTTGCTAGATTGTAAAAGAAGCTGGGTTTTGATACTGTGTGCTTCATGCGTATAATTTATACTTATACCTGACGATAGTGGCTATGCATGGGGAAAGGCTGCGCTGTAAGAGGTTGATAGGTTAAGCTGGGAAGTTGAGGGTGAGAAGAGAAAAGATATCTGATGGTCTTTGATGTGCAACCAAATGCCAAACTAGCTTCAAAGTTTGTTTTATGGTCAAGCCATAGGTCCAGGGATGTCCAGTAGAAAGGCTGTATATCAGCAGAGATCAAATGGACACAGAGTGATACTCCAGGAAGACTTGGCTATAAAAGCCTGGCAGGAAGACAGGACAATTAAGAAAGAGTAAGGCTATAGATATGTAAACAGCTAGAGAGAGCCTGGTAAGATCTGGAAATTGTTGCTGTGATGTAATGTGTGTATTCTACTTCTCAGTGTAAAGCGTGTGCCAAAACAGTTATTAACCAAATGTATAAAAGCTGCTGTGTAGCTTGCTCTCACTTTGTAGTTCCTATAATAAAGAACACTTCTGCCTCACATTCTGAGTGTTTCTTGGGAAGCAAGTGGATCCTGACAAGACATATACTTAGTCATGTAATGTGTCCCTATAACATCCCCCTCTTGGTTTAAATTTCCATCTGATTTCTCAGATCTTGTAGAAAAGGTCTCTTGTTCTTCTTCTTGATTATCATCTATTTCTTTGCCTTGATTATTATAGTCATTCTCCTTGTATCTGTGCATAAGTGACTAAGCAGTTTCATTCAGGGTTCTCATCCTACATCAGTCATCTTCTATTTTTGCCTTTCTCCTTTCACCTGTCATCCAGTGAGCCTATTCTTTCTTTTTGGCTAGAGGCAGTGTCTTTTTTGCATTCCTCTGACAATTTCCTAGGCTTCAGACCAGAATTTTTCTGGCATCCCGTCAATTAGGCTTAATTGTGCAGATCAATTTTTTACATTAAATTCCATGGGGATGTTCTTCAAGTGTTATTTTGGTATGATGCTTGGCTTAGTGTACTTCTTTGGTTGTACTCTAATTTTTGATATTAGCAATTCGTAGTCTGTACCATAATCTGCTTCTGGTCTTCTTTTTGCAGTTAACAATAGAGATTCTCAATCTTCTGCTTTTGATTATGTACTCTATTTGATTTCTATATTGGCCATCAAGTGATGTCCATGTAAATCAGTGGTTCTCAACCTGTGGGTCCACAGATGTTTCTAGACTTCAGCTCCCAAAAACCCTGAGCATTGACCATAGTGGCTGGGGCTTCTGGGAGCTGAAGTCCACAAACATCTGGGGACCCACAGGTTGAGAACCACTGATGTAAATAGTAACTTCTTGGGTTAATTAAAGAATGTGTTTGCGAGAAATAAACTGTTGGCCTTGCAAAATTCAATGGACTCCAGCACAGAATCTTTCAATTTCTTCTTTCTCTGTCTCTGTAGTGGGAGCATAAACAGAGATTAAAATTATATTCATGGGTTTTCACTGAAAACTTATTGGTATGATTGGGTCTGACTTTCCATTATACCCTTTTACTGCTTTTGACTAGTGCACTTTTGGCCCACCAATGGCATTACCTTTCTGCAGTGGTGGGATTGCATGGAGCAAGACGCAATGTTGATGGCAGCAATGCTGCTAGTAGAGTTTTCATGTCAGACAGGCTTTTGTTGAGAAGCCAGACTAAATGTGTCAAATAGGTACTGGGCAGGAGCAGTAGTGGGGGGTGACATTGGTAGAGGATATTTCAGAGACAACAGCAGTGGCACTGTTACCACCACAATCTGGCCTGGCTTTGGTGAACCAAAGATATCATTTTTGATATCATAATTCAGCCTTCTGCCACCAGCCAAGTGTTTGTGAGGCCCCGCCAAACAAGCGCAAAGCTAGGCATGTTGCTCCTATCAAGCAGCAGATATTGCCAGTTCCGCTTCAGGGGAAGACCTCCCGAAACAAACACCTTAATTAACAAAAGGACTCTCTGCCTCAGAGAACACCCTGGTGAGCTAGGCACTTAACGGCCGAGCTAGCCGCATCTACATACCGGCCATATTATTGTAAATTCAGCATATAATTCAATCATGTAAATTCTGACCTTTTGGAAGCTTTGTTTCCAGCCCAAAACCTATTGTTCTCACCAGAGACCAGACTAGCCTGCGGTCATTCATTTCCCTATAAAAATCCCCCGTTCTGAGAGCTCTTTGGAACTCTCGTTGGACCTTGCTGAAAGTCACTTGCTGAAATCATTTGAAGTTCCCAGCGGATCTTCTTCCTTGCCTCGCTGCCGCTTGGTCCAGCAGATTCCCCTCAGCCCCTATGCTGGGTTTCCTCCTCTTCAATTGGTGTCTCCAGGACTTCGGACAGGTGGCGTATTGCCCATTGCCCAAATTCTCTTTCTTTCCTTTTCTAGTTAGGAGTGTGCTTGTGTTTTTATTATTTTTGTTTAACAAAAACTGTTAGTATTTTGAAACTGCTTGACTCCTCACTGACCTGAACCGGTATACATAGGATAAAAGATCCCGCTGCGTTACCCTGCCTCTCATTAGCCAACAGAGTGCTCCAGCTAACTTCCCCATCTTTTCTTGTTGTTGTTTGGTATTTGGGCGCCCCTCCCGGGACCCCCCAATTTACAGGGTAACAGAGTGGTGGAGCAACGTGGGCAGTCCTGGTACCCCTAATTTGAGAAGGAGTCACGAACCTCCTGAAATCAGGTGGTACTGACGTAGGGAACGGTCAGTGAGTAGTTTTAGATCACAGTTAGGCAGGTTAGTGCATGTGCATGATCTCTGTGTGTTTGTGTAGCTTTTCTATCGGGTGGACACTGTACCCCTCTTGTCTTGCCCTGCGAACCACCTTCCCATCTTGGGTCTATCGTGGGCTGGGATCCAAAATGTTAGGACGCTAGCACGTTAGGAACAGTCCACACGCATCCAACACCTTAGCAGCCAGGCACACTGAAGCACTTTTTGGAAAGGAGAAGATCCCCACTCCTTTCCTTGTA
The DNA here is from genome assembly GCA_948472985.1 of Iguana delicatissima. Taxonomy (NCBI): domain Eukaryota; kingdom Metazoa; phylum Chordata; class Lepidosauria; order Squamata; family Iguanidae; genus Iguana; species Iguana delicatissima. The sequence goes on from CAOKZL010002921.1 coordinate 134,941, forward strand.
CCTTTGCAAGTTTTCCTTTGGTTTTGTGGCTAGCTTAGTTTGGAATTGGAGAAGGCACAGGTGGTGATTCCCGGCTTCTCAGTTTTGCTGGTACGTCCCGTTGTTGCCGGCTTGTTAGGATTGGGTGGGGAGTCCTAACCTAGCTGTGGGTTTAGCGGTTTTAGCCCGAGGTGGAGGAGGTACCCCTCACCCAGAAAACCAGAATAGGGGCAGTTCAGTTTTGGGTTCCTTGTCCCTCTTCCCCCGCTGCTTGGCCAGGCAGCATAGTAAGTTCCTTTGAGTTTGTCACACACCCCTTTGGGTCCTGGGTGGGCCTCCCCATCCCTTAACCGTTGGCCTTGTCATTTTTGTCGCTGCGTGTAGGCGGACAAAGGTGACCTTGTTTGGGCAGGCTGGAGTTTGGTTCCTTTTCCCTCTTCCCTTGCAAAGTTCCAGAGAGTTCGTTTTCCTCAGCTTCCCCAGGGGTCTAAGTGATCCTCCCCATCACTCCAGGTCCTGGTCCCATAATTGTGAAGGAATTGTTGTCGTGCTTCTGCGAGAAGCTTTTGTGTTGTGGTAGTATAGGAAATGGCTAAGGAGAGCCCTGTTGCAGTTAAGAACCTCATGTGCCAGGAGGAGGTCCAAGGGAAACTGGAGAGATGGGTTTTAGGTACGGGAAAGTGCCCCTGGAAAGTGCCGCTGGAAAGACTCTGTCTTCCAAACGCACGATCCCTTCGCCTCTCTCCGTGAAGTGTATACCCTAGCACGTAAGACAAAGAACCCATTCGGGCCTTCGAAGGATTCGTTGGCAGCTTGGGGACTTTGGCTTGCGGCTAGAGACGCTAGTTCGGCCCTAGTTGAGATCTGGGGGAAACTAGTAGAAGTAGAAAAGGAGAATGGCTGGCTTCATGCCGAGAATGTGACCTTGCGGGTGGACAAAGTAACTTTTGTTAAGCGATATGTCCCTAGCTGCCCAGACTTGGGAGGAGAAAGCCCGTGCCTTAGAGGCCGAGCTTGATCATGCCCGGTCTGCGGTGCGATTCATGGTGAATCAGGTGAAGGAACAGCAGGAGGTTGTTAGTCATGTAGCATGCCAACAACAGATTGCAAACTTAGAGAACCTGCTCCAGACACGAAAGGCTTTAATTTCAGCAGTGTGTCCAGAGCTGCTCCCTAGCTTTGCGAGTGAGGACCCGTGGCCAGCAGACACCCTGGCATCCTCCCCATGTAATCCGGACTGGGAAGCCCCTAAGGTACCAGTCCATCCCATAGAGACACGGTCTAACACCCGTAGGACTGTCCCTGCTAATAATGACGGTGAAGAAGTCTGGGAGACGCAGGTCACTGAGTCCCCTGGCGTGCCACCGAAGCCAAGGCAATTGCCAACCAGTTGGGCCCTTTAACTCGGTCCACTGGCATCGTGTGGCTCAACGCAGTGTCGCATTCGCACCCTACAGCCAATGGCCAGGACCTAACCCAACTGGCTCGCCTTTGTATGTCCCCCTTAGACCTTCTGACTCTTGAGTCCGCCATGGCTATTCGAGGCTTGGCTAAGCTCGAGGCCTACGACTGGATGAGAGAGATCATAAAGATCCTTTGGCCTGGGCAGAGCGTGAGTGTGCTCTATGTCAGGGAGCAGCAGGGTCCTCACGAGAATCCTGAGGCTTACATTGCGTGGAAGCAACTACTCGCGATCCTGGCCGAAAAGGTCCTCCTGATGGCCTATGGACACAACTTTGATCACGTTGAGTTCAAGTCAATGCTTTATGGAGGCTTGAACCGTGAGACAAGGTTGATCCTGGGCTTGGTAAACCCAGATACAACCTCCTGGGAAGAGTTTGGGAACAACCTCCGCAGGGTCTCTGACCTGTTGAGAGAGGCTGACACCCTGCGACCTCCCACCAAAGCACACAAGAAGGAATCCAGGAATTGGGAACCCGTGGCGGAGGTAACTTCTCCAATTACGGACCCCATTCCCAGCATAGAAAATCGGCCCCGAATTCCGTTCCTCGAGGGAACTGGAACTCACGCCCCACTCCCAGACAGGACAGGCAGTGGCAGGGAAGGGATTCCCGCAGTCAGCCCACTGCCCCCAAACCACCTTTTGAGTCTGCCCCCCTCGGGAAATGTCTGGCAGGTATGATCCCACGACCCAGTTGTGTTCCACGGACAGAGCCAGGATCTGGAGCATGTTGCGGTGCTGCGGGCTGGACATGAGCCAGTTCAACAAGCAGCCCATATCAGAGCTCCTGGACGCCCTAAACAAACATCTGGCGGTGAGTAGTGACCAGCCAATCCAGCCCATGATGAACGGCCCGCCTCCGGCTGGATACTACCCAACCTTAGACCTCAAAGACTAGGGGTGCCCTTGGTCCAGTAAGCTTCCCAACAACGTTGTGGCCAAGTTGCAGCCAGACAAGTGGGGAAGGTTCTGAGTGAAAGCAGGCATAGAGACCAAAGGGGGAAAAGCTCCTGCCACCTTGCTGGTAGACTCTGGTGCAGCCTTAAATGTGCTGCACCCAAAATTGGTGAAGCATGGTGTACCCACACCCGAGCATGTCCAACTCTCTGGATATGGTGGGGGGGGTCACCCTGCTAGGGCTTGGAAGGACATCCCGATGTCTATAGAAACGTTCCATTTTCAGCTCTGGGCGTGCGAGAACCGCGGCGAGGACGATGGCCTCTTGGGCACCGCATTCCTGCGGGGAAACAAGCTCACAGTCAATTAGGCGAATGGGTTTCTATGGCAGCTCGATCAGGGACCTGAGGAAATTTCGGCCGTGCACTGTTGTGCCACCATTAAGGCTCCCATCCCAGTGAGTTGTGTAGCTAGCAACCCTTGGGTAAAGGCTTTCCCGGAAGTGCGGATTAAAAACAAAATTGAATGCGGGACTGTAAAGGAGGCTTGTGTCCTAATAGAAGGCAGAGATCCCCGCCTCAGAAACAATACAAGTATCCAATTGAAGCCGAGGAAGGCATTGAGAAAACCATGGAGGGGCTCCTCCAATGGGATGTAATCACCCCAATGCAATCTATCTGCAATGCGCCCTTATAGCCTGTTTTATAGTCAGACGGCAAAATGTGGAGAATGACTGTAGATTTTCGAGCTTTAAACTCTGTCACTCCTCCCGTTGTGCCGGTTGTGGCAAAATACAATGAGATCCTGTCTGCTATTGTGGCAGGAGCAAAATACTATAGTGTAATTGATTTGGACAACGCTTTTCATTCCATCCCTCAAATGAGGCTTGTTGGTACAAATTCGCTTTTACTTTCCAGGGGCAGCAGTACGCACGCCCCAAGGCTTCCATTCTAGCCCAGTATTTGCCATGCACACATGATCAAGATGTGGAACAAGCTGCAGCCAGCTTCACGGTCCCACGTCTTGTCCTACGCAGATGACATTTTGGTCCATTCACCCTCCGAGGAAAAGACGAGGGAAATCACACAGGAGGTGTGGGCATCATTAGGGACACTGGTTTTAAGGCGAGCAGGGAGAAGGCTCAGCTAGTGTCCACAGAGGTGAAGTATCTTGGCACTGATGGACGCACTCCAGATGCGCAGCATGTGGAGGTAATCTCGAAGTTGCCGGCCCCCACAGACATGCACTCTCTTCGTTCTCTACTGGGAACATTCAACTTTTCTAGGGATTTTATAGACTCATTTGCCACTAAAGCAAAGCCTCTATATGCCCTATTAAAGAAGAATGCCGAGTGGGACTGGGGACCTGCTCAGCAGTAGGCGTTTGCACAACTTAAGGAGGATTTAATGAAAGCACCTGCTTTGGCGCATCCTAATATGGCTAAGCCGTTTTACATACAGTTGGCCACCTCTGACCGGAGCATAGGGGCAGTCTTGTTGCAACATCAGAACGGCACTCAGCGTGTGATAGCTTATGCCTCCAAAAATCTGGACCCACATGAGACCAAATTTAGTCCGTGTGAGAAAACTTGTTTGGCATTAATCTGGGCTCTAACATGCTGGGAATTTATGATCAGAGGCGCCCATGTGATTGTCCAGACTCCCCACACACACCTCTTAAATACATCTTGTCAGGTCAGGACCAGAATGGCCAGGTGTCCAACACCTGTATTGCCAAATGGACTGTGTCCTTGTTGTCACGTGGGGTGGATTTTCAAAGGCAGTCACAGGACCCACCAGCTCCATATGGTCTTATTGTGACCGGAGCCACACATGAGTGTCCTTTGCCACCTTTAAATTCTAATAATTGGCCAGTGGAATGGGGAGCCTCCCTCGAGGAAGCTCAGTTACAAGGCTTTATCTGTTGGTTCTGTGATGGATCATCCATGTACGTGGACGGTAGCCCACGGACAGGCTATGGAGCAATCCGCATCACAGATTCCTTCACCCTACAGGGGAAAGCCCGACCACACTCCAGCCAAGCAGCAGAGGTAGAAGCTCTAAAAGCTATTTTGGAGCATGAACCACTTTACTGCTCCCTGGCAATAGACACTGATTCAGACTGGACGGCAAAGGCTGCAACCGTCTGGCTACCAATCTGGCTCCAAAATGTCCTCAAAACATCTGATGGGAAACCCATTGCCCATCTAGAGAAATGAGTCCGTATTGCAGCCCAAATCAAGGAAAGGGTCGCCCCTACATGGGTAGCTCATGTCAGAGGACATCAGAAAAAGGGTACGGCTACCTGTATCTGGAACACCAGGGCTGATGCCATAGCCAAAGATGCCGCTTTGCTGGACGATGGAACACCCATCACTGCTATTAATGTAAGCCCCAAGGAGTAGCTTATTCCTCCCATGTTTGATTTAGGGGTGTTACAGAAAGGGGATTCAGAGATTTTAGACTTGGCCAGGAAAGGCTCAGACGAGTTTGGTCGGCTCAAGATCTCCCAGCAGGATGGAGTACACTGGGCGGTTGACGACAGTGGCCAGCGCCACTGGATCATGCCCAGAGACCTCCATAGTGACCTTATTCAGTTCATGCATGAGCAGGGACACCGAGGGTGTGAGGTGACCCTGGATCAGGTTAGGGACACCGGGTGGTGGCCGCAGGTTAAGCAGGACGTCTACCAGTGGGTGGATAACTGCTTGGCCTGTGCCATGGTCAACGCTGACCCCTCTGGCCCCCAGGCTCCCATCCAGCATCAGCGCATCGAGAGTCCTTGGTCACGCATCCAGATAGATTTTATAGGTCCGCTTCCCACAACCCCGCATGGAAATAAGTATTGTTTGACGGTTATCAATCCCTTTAGTAAATGGACCAAAGCCTTTCCCTGCCGCGACAACACTGCAAGCACGGCAGCGCGCTTGCTCTTTAACAATGTTTGGGCACGATGGGGAGTGTCACGGGACCTTGACTCAGATGCCGGGCCCCACTTCACCCAGGAACTGTGCAAGGCCCTGGGCATTCAACAGTGCTTCCACATTGCCCATCATCCCCAAAGTTCGGGTCATATCAAGAGGACAAACCGCTCTCTGAAGAAAGCCCTTCGGAAAATGGTGCATTCCTCCGGCAAAGATTGGGCACCAAGCTGCCATCATCCTTATGGCCTTTTGAGGCACAGTAACATCCTACGGCTTCACACTACACATGGTAATGACAAGGCGGAAGATGATGCTGCCCGAGGCATTCTGGATCAACACGAGCCTCCCCTCAGAGTTGGAAATGGCGGTTCTCAACAACGAGTGGGTGAAGAGCCTTGTGGCTCATCTTGGCCAGGTTCACCGGCAGGTCGCTGCCCAGCTGGGCAAAAACTTGCTAAAGATGGATAAGAGGTTGGGATGGGTCCACTGTCCCTGTCAGTGGGAGGAAGGTCAGTTGGTTCTCTATAGAAATTTCTATAGGGACAAACACTCCCTCGCTGCCAGGTGGGTCGGTCCTGTCCCTGTTGTGAAGCAGATCTCACCAGCAGTTTACCAGGTGAGAATCCCTAGGAAAAGGGGAGACTGGTTCAAGTTCTTCCACGTCTCTCAGTTGAAAGAGTGGAAGGGCCAGCCAGTCGAGCGTAGAGGAATTTCAGAAACAGACTCACCAGAAGAGGGTGCGGGGAAGGTTCCCATTAGTGTGATTGCCCCTCAGATATCTGTAAACTACAGGGAATTGCCCATTGTTAACCTGTCAGAGACCTTTATCTCCATTTATGAGGTGTTCGACAATGGTTGAACAGCCCCCAGTTTGCGGAGCGGAGATGGAGTGGCTCCCGGTCTTTGTAAATAGTTTCGCCCGGTCAGTTGGTAGTTTGTTTTGGTGATGTTTTGCTTCTCCTTTTAGTTAGGTCTTTCTTTTTCACCATTTTGAGTGGGAGACCAGGGAGGGTCTCCCGGTTCTGAGGTAGATCAGGCCTACAGAGTCAGCCCTGATACCCTGAGTAGGGCAGGTCTGACTAGGACGCCTGCCATCTCTGACTTTGAGGGATGGTCTTGTGCAACAGCATCCTGGGAAGTACAGGCGTAGCTGCAAGGGTTTAACAACCCTCTCAGTACAACTCTGACTCTGGAGCACTGATCTACTGCCCAGATTGATTGTCCACCGTGGAGAGACCTCTCTCCCCTTTCTTTCTGTGTGTTTGGACTGTTAGGGTGAGAACAGTCTCGGCCGCTCCCTAGTCACAATTCAATTTGGCCGCTTAATTCCACAGTGTATGTCCACTCTCCGATGCCCCATAAGGGCCGGAGACCCCCACAATTGGCAAGATGCTTGGCCCCGGTGCATTGTTTCCACTTTGCATATGTTAATAGAACATTTGCATACGCAGACCCATCCATCCTGGACAATCTCCGGTAGCATCAACGTCTGCTCTGGCAAATGAGCAAGCGTAATCTGTGCTTGCTTTGGATTGGTTTTTAGTTCTGTTTTTCAACCGGTTTGGGGACCCTCGCCACCAGGCGAAGGCCAGAGTATAATCTAGTTCAGCTAAGACCAGAGCTCCATCCAGAATAACTGAGCGAGCGGGTACCAGTACCATTGCAAACGGGGCTTCAACAGGAGCAACTTACGTGTGATTGTTCTACACAAGCTCTGTGGTGAAACAATGGATGAAGCACGATTTGCTAGGCCCGAGCTACCCCTGAAGGTACCTCAGCATGGAGGCCCCCTCTACTGAGGTGCGGTCAGACCATATTCCACCTTAAAGTGACCAAGGTCTGGAACAGTCACCCCTGTCTCCTCCACGTTAGCACCTTTGCCTGGCATCTGTAAAACCCGCCGAGGTTCCCTCATCGTTATAAAATTTCGCAACCCAAAACTCCACTCCCGAGGGGCTTCATGCCGCTAATTTGCATTAAATGTTTGCATTTGCTATAACCTCTGTCAGTCTTCCCTCCTACAAAATTAGTAGGTCAACGATTCCAGATAGCTGAGGCCATCCGAGATCCGTCTGCCGCCCCTGAGGCACCGGGGGGATGTGAATCCAGCCGGACGACATTTTGTTCCAGTTGCTACAGTTGGGGACCACAGCCAACTGCTCCTCAACAACATCGCCCATTCCCCGAGGTTCCGTCGCTGGTTCCCATTTGGACCATTCTGGTTACCACATTGCAAACCTAATCCAGCCAAGAGCTAGCACGCCTGGGCTAGTTCGACCATGGAACTGTTTTGGTGCGCACATTTTCAGACCCCGAACTTTTCCTGTCTCCGGGGGGGGGGTGCAGAGACTTTGCCCGTGCCTCACCTCCCCAGGACTTTGGACTTATGTTGCCACACTTACATCGTCATTGGATTTCCTTTTGCCCTCATTGTCATTGGAACCTTTGGACTGCTGCATCGTGAATTGTTCACCCTCTCTTTTCATCATTGGGAGCGTTTTGCCTGCATTTACAGTTTGAAATTGCTGCCATTCTTGCATCCGTTTGTACAAGAATGTATTGCCCACATTTTATCTGCTACTGTATTTTGCTGTATTTGTTGTATATATTATTATTAGAGTTAGGTTTCTTGTTGCCTGCCTTGCATTAAGTTTGTTGTTAGTTAGGGACTGTTTTTATTTAGATAGGAGTGTTGCAAAATCTCTTAGTGTAATACGCCTTCGAAATCCGCAGACCTCTATTCGGCTCCAAATTCCTTTTGAAATGTTTTATTGGAAAATGAACAATTTGTACCAAATTGCCTATTTTCAAGGGGGGATTGTTACCACTGCAATCTGGCCTGGCTTTGGTGAACCAAAGATATCATTTCTGATATCATAATTCAGCCTTCTGCCACCAGCCAAGTGTTTGTGAGGCCCCGCCACACAAGCGCAAAGCTAGGCATGGATGATACTTGTTACTCCTATCAAACACCAGATATTGCCAGATCCGCTTCAGGGGAAGACCTCCCGAAACAAACACCTTATTTAACAAAAGGACTCTCTGCCTCAGAGAACACCCTGGCGAGCTAGGCATTTAACGGCTGAGCTAGCCACATCACACCGGTATGGCCATACTATTGTCAATTCGGCATATAATTCAACCATGTAAATTCTGACCTTTCAGAAGCTTTGTCTCCAGCCCAAAACCTATTGTTCTCACCAGAGACCAGACTAGCCTGCGGTCATTCTTTTCCCTATAAAAATCCCCCGTTCTGAGAGCTCTTTGGAACTCTCGTTGGACCTTGCTGAAAGTCACTTGCTGAAATCATTTGAAGCTCCCGTCGGATCTTCTTCCTTGCCTCGCTGCCGCTTGGTCCAGCAGATCCCCCTTGGCCCCTACGCCGGGTTTTCTCCTCTTCAATTGGTGTCTCCAGGACTTCGGACAGGTGCTGTATTGCCCATTCCCCAAATTCTCTTTCTTTCCTTTTCTAGTTAGGAGTGTGCTTGTGTTTTTATTATTTTTGTTTAATAAAAACTGTTAGTATTTTGAAACTGCTTGACTCCTCACTGACCTGAACTGGTATACATAGGATAAAAGATCGTGCTGCGTTGCCCTGCCTCTCATTAGCCAACAGAGTGCTCCAGCTAATTTCCCCATCTTTGCTTGTTGTTGTTTGGTATTTGGGCGCCCCTCCCGGGACCCCCAATTTACAGGGTAACAGCACCATAGATAACACTTAATACTGCATAGAAGGAGGCGCAGTAAATCCCTTTTGAATGTCTTTTAGCACAAAAACCCTATGACTAGCTGAAAGTCCTTTGTAAGTTATATTCAACTCTAGTTGACTAGCAATTGAATTAGGACTTTGGCTTCGATCTTTCCACAGAAATGTTTCCTGCTTCTCCTTCACAGTGTTACCCCCATTTCCTGAAACACTTCCCCTGAGAAACAGGGACTTATCTGAACAAGACTAAATGGTGGGGGATGTGATATAATTAGAAGATAATTTATTTCAAGATTAGGCAGAATCCAATACAAATTTGGTCATTTCACCCTTTCACCCTAGCACACTTCATGCTACAATGTTCACAAGAACACATTGATCTTCCAGAGAGGGTTTTTAAGGAAGTGTGAAAGCTGCTGGGGGGAGGCAGACTGAGAAACTTTCTGCAAAGTTTCTGCAAAGTGCTTCAAATTAATTAACTTTGTGTTCTTGTGACTGTTCCTACAAAAACATATAGTAATGATAATCAGTAATAATCAGGCTGGCCTGCTTGGAAAAGAAAAGAATTTGCAATTTGTTCTCAGAATCATTTTGAGAGGGGCTCTCACTGTTATAGCTGTGGGTCAGGAAGCACAGTAGGAGCCTTACAATGCCCAAATACAGAACTATAATTCCAGTCAACTGCCATGTCAACATCTTATGGAATCCTGGGAATTGCAGCTTGGGGAGAAGTGATTAAAATTCTCAGCAGAGAGTTATAGTGTCTCACCAAACTACAAATCCCAGGATTCCATAAGATGCAGCCATGAAGTTAAAGTGGACCTCTAGTACTATAATCATGTGGTATTAAAGGGTCCCAGATATTGGCCATTTCTGCACGTTAACTTATCCAGTTGTCTGTGGGTGTGATCCTGGCAGCACCTTTGGCAGGAAGGAAGCGTGACGGGAACGCTCCCTCCTCACCTTACTGGCTCCCTGCAGAAGGGAGCACACGTGACACATGCCTGCCTTCTGCCACACAGCTGGGCTCTTTCCCATACTGCGCTGGGGCACGAAGTGCTTCTGTCACTCTTCCTGCCCTTCTGCATGGCTGGGAAGGACAGGAGCATCACACAATCAAGGGTCACAATCAG